>CM057450.1:1504785526-1504975526 GCA_016271365.2 Neoceratodus forsteri | reverse complement strand
TGCTAGGGTTCCCCATGCCTATTTTTTTTTTTTTTTTTTTAACTATTTTTGCTCCTCTTACTGCCCCTGTCGGTCCTTTTCTCTCAGAGCCCCCAAGCACCCTCACATTCCACCATGAGGACTGAGGAGTCTGCTCCTAGAGTGCACCACTCCAATGTTTTCCAGAGATCCCGGTTAACCCCCCAGGTGGGGCGAGGAAGGTTCCCCACCTATCTTTCTCAACCTTCAGGGGAGCGCATATAGCAGAGTCTGCCCTCGGTTCCTCCGTGGATGCGTAATGTGGAGGGCTCGTCACCAGGACTGGCTAGGGTGTTTTTCCCTTCTTTCTGCTCCCACCCCTCCACCAATGTCAGTGTCCAGGGAGGGCCAGTGAGACACAGGTGCACTGACACGCACCTCCGCTCAGGTCCTCGGCCATCGTCAGCCACTCCTTTGTTCTCTGCTTCCCCGACTGCACTGCCAAATACCTGTGGTCACCGGGAGATGGCAGTATCGTGATGGGGCTAGCTCCAACCCCTCCCCATAGAATGAGAGCAAGCTGTTGGGTGCTCAATCCCCCCCCGACCCGAATCAGTCACCGAACCCGGGGCACTGGCATAGTGCAAGGTGTGGCATCCAGCACCTCAACCCTCAGTGCCACCGAGCCGCGTCCCATGCATTCTTGAATTCCCCAACGGTGTTTGCCTCACTTCCGCTAGGAATCTATTCCATGCATCCACCACCCTTTCTGTGAAGAAATACTTTCACAAGCCACTGCTTAGTCTACCCCTTCTGACCTCATGTCATACCCCCCCGTTCCTAAGCATCTCCTTTTCTAAATGATGCTACCCTCCAGTACCCCATTTATGCATTTTAGATATTTGTGGGTTTCTATCATTATCTCTTTATCCTGGACTCCCTTCAGGGTGCCTTCCTCAAGCAACTGGTCATGGAACCAATTCGGCAGAAGGCAATACTGGACCTTGTGCTCACAAACAGGGACAGTGTGATGGGGGTAACAGTGGGGGAGCACCTGGGTAACAGTGACCACCAGTCATTGTGGTTTGAAATCACAGAAAGGCAGAACCAAACCACACAAAACACGTATCCTGGATTTTAGGGGCAGACTTTGGGAAAATGGGGAGATGCTTGAAGAGGCATTAAGGGAATGGGACAGGAATCAGGGTTGAGGGAACAGTGGGCAGTATTTAAAATGGGGATTATAAGAACAACAGAATTTATGCATTAAGCAGGTTAGCAAGAGGAAAAGGAAGAGGAGACCATTATGGTTTTCAAAGAGGTAGCAAAGAAAGTGAAAGCCAAAAGATTGCATTCAGGGCAATACAAAAGACACAGGAAGAAGGGGATAGGAGAAGTACCAGGAGAAACAAGGGAGGCAGGGAAGTCAGTAAGGGAAGCCAAAGCAGACAGAAGAACACATTGCAAAATCAGTGGGTAAAGGGACAAAACCTTTACAGGTACATAAGTGAAAAAAGAAAAGACAAAGGGAGGGATAGTGAGATTGAAGGGGAGGATGGGGCAGCGTGGAGGATGACAACAGTAAAGCTGACATATTGAACAGGTATTTCTGCTCGGTCTTTACTAAGGAGAGAGGGGTAGTGGGTCTGAAGGGAGTACAAGGGGTGAGAATGGTGCAGAAATGGACACAAGTCCTTTACGAGAAAAGGGTCCTGAAGGAACTGGAAATAATAAGAGTTGATAAAGCAATGGGGCCAGATGAGGTGCACCGGGTCCTTAAAGAACTAAGAGAGGTGGTGGCTGAACCTCTGGCTATCCTGTTTAGCCAATCACTGGAAACAGGAGGTACCCAAGACTGGAGGACAGCAGATGTAGTCCCTTATACAAAAGTGGGAACAAAGAGAAGCGAGGGAACTACAGACCAGTCAGCCTCACCTCGGTAGTGGGAAAGATCATGGAAGCACTACTGAAGGAGAGATTGGTGGAACATCTGGTTGTCAATGGACTACAGGGCCCAAGGCAGCATGGTTTCACCAGGGGAGGTCATGTCAGACCAACCTCATTGAATTTTTGACTGGGTGACTAGGGAGGTGGATCAGGGGAGGGCAGTGGACATGGCCTATCTGGACTTCAGCAAGGCCTTTGACACTGTGCCACATAGAAGACTATTACACAAACTGGGGAATATGGGTGGGCAGGACAGTAGTGTGGTGGGTAGGTAACTGGCTGGGTGGCAGGACATAGAGGGTGGTGGTAAATGGCTGTCACTCCACAGAGGAAGAGTGACCAGTGGGGTACCACAGGGATCAGTGCTGGGACCGGTCCTATTCAACATCTTCATCAGTGACATTACACAGGATCTAGAAGGCAGAATTTCACTGTTTGCTAATGACACAAAGCTCTGTAACAAAGTAGACACACCAGAGAGTGTAGACAGAATGAGAAGGGACCTGCAGAAACTTGAAGAATGGTCAAAGGGTTTGGCAGTTGAAATTCAATGCAAAAGAAGTGCAGATAATGCATATGGGGCACAAAAACCCTGGCACAAACATATCAGTTGGGGGTGAGGATATGGCATGCACCAAGCAGAAAGGGATCTTGGGGTTGTCATCTCTGATGACCTCAAGGTAGGAAACAGTGTGACAAGGCATCAGGTAAAGCAAATAGGATGCTGGGATGTATAGGTGGGCATCACCAGCAGGAAAAAGGAGGTCATAATTCCGCTATACAAGACACTAGTGAGGCCCCACCTGGAGTACAGTGTACAGTTCTGGAGACCATACCTCGTAAGGACATAGACAGGGTAGAGAGAGGTTCAGAGGAGGGCAACAAAGATGGTGCATGGATTGCATCACAAGTCCTATGAAGACAGGTTGAAGGAACTGAACATGTACTCCTGGAGAGAGGAGGGAGAGGATATGATAGAGACATACAAGTATCTTACAGGGAGGAACAGGGTGCAGGAAAACACTATTTTTAAGCGAAAAAGATGTTTCAGGACTAGAGGGCATGGGATGAAGTTGGAGGGAGGACGATTCGGAGGAAACATGAGAAAGAATTTCTTCACAGAACGGGTGGTGGACAAGTGGAACACCCTGCCAGAGGAAGTGGTGGGGGCTGAAACAATCACGGGATTTAAGAATGCATGGGATAGACATAAAGGAATTCTAGAGGTCAGGGGTAAGGGGAAATAGACTTCTAGGAAAACAAACTGAACTTACAAGCTCAAATGGGCAGACTGGGTGGGCCATAGGCCCTTATCTGCAGACACTGTCTATGTATCTATGTATCCTCTCCTTCAGGGTATACATATTGAGGTCTCCCAGTCTCTCCTCATATGACTTTTGGTGAAGGCCCTGCACCATCTTTGTTGCCCTTCTTTGAACTGCCTCCACCTGGTCTACATCCTTATGGGGATGCAGCCTCCAGAACTGGACACCATATTCCAAATGAGGCCTCACCAATGATCTGTACAGTGGCATCTCCACCTCCTTCCTTCTGCTGGTGATACCTCTCCCTATGCACCCCAGCATCCCACTGGCTCTCCCCACAGCCTTGGCACACTGTTTGGCCACCTTGAGGTCATCAGATACGATTACCCCCAGAATACCTTTCTTGGTTGGTGATTATCAGTCTCTCCCCCCATATCATGTAATACTTTCCTGGTTTCTTGCACCCCACATGCATGATTTTGTACTTTTTCACATTAAATCTCCGCTACCACACTCTGGACTAATACTCCAGTTTATCTAGGTCCCTCCCCATTTTTTTCCACCCCTGCCGGAGGGTCCACCCTGTTGCAGGTCTTAGTGTCACCTGCAAAGAGGCACACCTTCCCCTCCAGTCCCTCCTCAATGTCACTTATGAAGATATTAAACAGGACTGAGCCCAGAGCTGATCTCTGTTGCACCCCGTTGGTCATCTTCTTTCCTCAGATTGAGCACCATTGACCGCGACCCTCTGTCTTCGATCACTCAACCAGTTCCTAACCCAGTTTACCACCTTGTGACCCACGCCCAGGCTGTCAGCTTGCTCAAAAGTTTTCTATGTGGAACAGTATTGAAGACCTTGCTGAAATCCCGGTAGGTCATACCTACTGCTCCCCCATGATCCACAACCTTAGTCACCCAGTCAAAGAAATCAATTAGATTGAACTTGCTGCTGTGAATCCATGCTCTCAGATCCTGTGCTCCGCTGTATTCAAGGTGTTCTACGATCTTTTGTTTAAGTAGTGATTCCAGAATGTTCCCCACTATTAATGTGAGCCTGATTGGTCTATAGTTTCCAGCCTCCTCCCTACTACCAGTTTTGTGAAGAGGGACATCTGCAGTCCTCTGGAACCACTCCCATATCGAGCAACTCGTTGAGCAGAGATGCTAGTGGTGCCACAGCAGCTCTCATAGTTCCCTTAATATTCTAGGATGTATCCCATCTGGCCCCACTGCCTTGTCTACTTTCAGTTTTGAGAGTTATTTTAGGACTCTTCCGTAAATGGACTGGTGTTCATTTCCCTCCCATATTTGTTCATGTTACCTAATTGTGGTCATTCACCACCTTCTTCTGTGACTACAGAACAAAAATATTTGTTCAGTATTGCTACTTTTTCCAGATCCCCTTCCACACACTCTCTCCTTCCTCTTTAAGCCTTACTATCCAACCCCGGGTTTTTCTTTCACTAATGTACCTATAAAAAGTATTGTCTCCTATTTTCTTTTTATTTCCTCCTGTGCTATTTTTTTCCTCTGTTTGTTCCACTGTGCTCCTGAGTCTTGACTGCTTTCCCAGCCTCTGTCTGTTTATCCAAATACAGTACCCTGTCCCTCCCCCTGCTGTTTCTCCTTGTACTTCCTGAAAGCCATCTTTTTTGCCCTTACCTTCCCCAACCTCTGCCTTTAAGAACCATAGTGGCCTTTTCTCACCCTTGTTTACTTGCCTAATGCAAACGTTTGTCACCTCCACAGTTGCACCTTTCAGATGGGCCCACTGCTCCTCCACTCCCCTTTAGTCCTTCTCTGCCAGGGCATGCTTGGAACATATCCCCATCTTAATAAAGTCCATCTTCCTGAAATCCAGGACTTCTGCCTTGGTGTGGCTGGACTCTGCCATTGTACTCATGCTGAACCATACTGTGCGATGATCACTGGATCCCAGGTGTTCGCCCACCCTGACTTCCTCAGTTCTGTTTCCCATTGGCGAGTACCAAGTCAAAAATTGCACACTCCATGGTGGGCTCTAGCACTAGCTGCCTGAGGCCTGCCCCTTGTATAGAGTACAGGATGTCTCTGCTCCTGGTTGAGGCAGCAACTGGGATGCTCCAATCCACATCTGACAGACAAATCATCTACCATCAGCCCATGGTCACTGGTTAGTTCTTTGGCCGAATCCCAGTTGAAGCCAGGGTCCTCGAGGACTGCATGGAGGACCCGTCAGTCATAAAAGGACTCCTCAAACACGGCCCTCAGCTGTTTCTCACCGTGCACCACAGACAACCATTTGGTAAGTCAGATCGGAGTCTTTGGTGGAGGCTCCCTGCAATGACAGCTGTTCCACACTGATCGGGGGAGATGGGTGTCTGCAACACCGGTCTTGGCAGGACTGGACCAGGCTAGACCAGTGGCGACCAAAGAAGCACCAGGATCAAGGGCAGGGCCCTACCCAACCAAAGCCCACTGTTGCCACAGCAGGTTCTCATAACAGTCATAGCCTGCAACAGAGACGCTCTTCGGTTGGCCAAGAAGAAGAACGCCTTCCCGAGGAATGTAGACCTGCCTGACCTATAATCTCCTCATATGGACCTCCATTTTACAATACACTTACTCATGCTTGCTAGGATATGTTATATCGTATTATAATTGTGGTCTTAGCACACCACCTACTGTTATTAGCTATAATACTACGATCAGCATAATTACAGAATCGTTTCATTGTAACCCAAAAGTAGTACTAGTCAGCATAACTGCTTATCTTCGTGTATGTGAAAAGCGAATGTTTTTAGGTGTGAGCTGCCCACCTAGCCCACCAATGAAAATACTTTACTGCTAGGCAGATAAGCCATTTCCCTGGTAATGAACATTCTTATCTATGAGTATATAACTTTAAGAGCTTTGTTCTCAGAGTTTCATGCTTGATCACCTGGGTGTTCGGAGGTCCCAGACTCCCAGCTATAGTAAGCTGTTCTTTTTATACGTGCTGGGTAATAAACGTTGTATTCTGCAACACCTGTTTGAGTTTTATTTTGCCATCAGGTCATATTCCTGCCAGAGACCCCCAACAGGAACGAGACGGAGTGCAAGGAATCAGACTGCAAACTCTGCGGCGAAGGGAAGCAGACAGAAGGGCCATGCAGATAACCCGGACAGTCTCCTGCTGCTCGATCCCAGAGGTAGGCAATCCTGGGAAGAGACAGCCAGGCTCACTGACTGCCCCTGACCCTCCTGAAAGAGTCAAAAGGACTGGTGTCCTAGAGATAGTCAACTTTCACCCTTTCCAACAGGTGGAGAAAAATCTCGACTACCTAGCCAGCCTGTGTCAAAGCCAACAAGCCTGATAGGGATACAGCAGAGCTAGTGGGGTCTGGCCTTCGAACAGAACAGGCTTGGCTGAAACGAAGTGCTTGACGGCCGTTGCACAATTGAGGAAATGACAGGAGCAGGAAGAACAAGCTCCTTCCCAGTCCCACAACCGATGGCAGGACATAGCTTTTTTTTCCCTTGCTGATGTGGCAGGAGGGACCCTCCGAGGTCTGCAGGAATTTACACATCCTGAAACATTTCCGAGAATGAAGCCCTGATACTGGCCCCAGCTGGGAGCAGTGCAGAGACTGACGAGGCCCCCTGCTGCAACCTGAGCTGCTGTCTTTTCTATCACCGCAAGCTGGACCACAGATCACACAGCTGCTGAGATTGCCTTACAAGCATTCCTGGAGCAAATCAAAGGGTCCTGTTTGGCCAGCTGGCCAAGAAGAAGACTGGCATAGCTGTCTCCCAGGAACAATGGCAACAAAGTGTTGCATAGGCTGCAGGCAGCAACGTCATGCTCTGCGGCAGTAGATGCATGAGGTCTGTGGGACCGTCCCGGACATATCTTTTTTTTTTTATTTAGTTGTTTAACCAGGAGTAGCACACCAAGCTGAAAGCTTTTTCTTACAGGAGCGACCTGGGAGCACAGGGAAGTTAAGTGACTTGCTCAGGGTCACACAGTATGCAAGTGGAAGCTGTGGGATACAAACCCAGGTCTGGTCTGTTGGATGTCACCAGATTTGCAGCTCAGAGCCTTAAACCACTGCGCTGTACTGCCAGCCATTGTATTCTGTATTCACTGTATTCCAATGCATTCTGGTTGCATTGTACACAACGCTTAATTCCTGGACCAGTCTTGGATTCCTCTCGGTCCATAACGGCAATAAAATGACAGAGTAGAACTGAAGTATACTCTAAAAGCAAGTAAAAAGTTTGCCAATGGTGCACTATGGAAAGGAAGATCCGATTTCATGGGGCAGAGCAGAGGACTATGCCACTCAGGTGGGGTGGGAGGAGCTTAACTTTAAGATGTCCTGCACATTTAAAGGGGAAAGGAAGACTGCCAGTGTGGATAGTGCACCATATCCATGACCCCAGAATAAACCTTTTTGTGGCAGGAAGAGACAACAAAATTCACTTACATATAAAATAAATGATGAACGGCAATGACTAGTTGACATTTCCTTCAGCAGGTCCGATAAGGATGATAGATGGTGGGAAGAGATAGGGCCACCCACACAGATGCTGACAATGTCTTCGCGGGTGGTCCCCAGCTAACAGTTTCTGTATGGTCCTAGCACTGACGCAGGTATACTTCCAAAGGTGTGGCTTAATGGAAGAGATATCCTTGAAGAACATTACAAGTCATCAGTGGTCTAGGCAGGATTATCAAAGGTTCAGTATGGAGATGAGGTACAATGGGGAGCTAGTCAGTTGTGACGACTGTGGGGTGCTCTTCTCCAGGGTTATACTCTGGAGAAAGGGGCACTGCCCTATCTGCAGGACCTTTGCAGAGCTCCATGCTCAGCTTGTAGCAGCAACAGAAGAGGCATCTCTGCTGTGTCACCATCTCAGATAGAGCCCATGCTCCACAACCCCAGAGGACCACTGGTTTGGGGGGGGGGGGAGTGGTGAGGAAGGGTGGCAGGGGTAACTACAAAGAGGTTGATCCGCCTACACCATCCAGATGGCAAATCGCACCCCTGGAGGAGACTCTGGGGGTTGGGGGCTCAGAGTCAGAAACAATGGCCAGGGTAACTTAGTGGCACCTGGGGAATAAGCTTGAGGAAGTCAGCCCAGGAGAGGCTTAGTGGTCAGGGACTCAATCGGGGGTCCTGGATGGAAATGGGATGGTCCAATGCCTTCCTGGTGCTTTGGTCAGAAGCAGAACTTTTGCAGACTAGGGGACAGACTGAAGGTACACTCAGCCTCCCTGGAGTTTGAGGTCCTCCCTGTGTGGAGTGAGCGGCAGGCAGAGATAGAATAAGGAGAGATGAGACTGAGGAGTTTAATGGGTTGTTAAAGGGATGGTGTCAAGAGATGGGGCACCACTTTGTGGGGGACTAGGGAGACTTCTGGGACACAGAGCTCTTTAAGGGTGGTCTTCACCCGACAAGAGGAGATATGTGCACTGGGGCAGAAGTCGGACATATTTGTGGCCCGGTGGCATTGAAGGTTGGGCGCTGGATGCCACATCACGCGCCACGCTGGCAACTGCAGTTCGGTAGGGAGGTTAGGGATTGAGCATCCGAACTGCTCTCTATCCCTGCGGAGGTTGGGGACTCCACCGCTCTGTAGCAGCCCCTGGTGATGATCAGGGGCACCACCTAGGGCTGGTGCACTTAAGGGTGGAATGCGGCAGATGTCGGCACGTAGTGCCTTGACGTCATTGCATGTCTGCACTCCAAGGGGCCAAAAAATAATAGCAGAAAAGGCTGGGCGCGAGTGAGCAGCCTGATAGCCACACTCATACCGCCTGGAGGTTCTGTCTTGGCCTGGCAAGGGAAGGCAAAAGCAGGGGCTCTCCCTAGCGGTCGGGAACGGCCGTAATGACCCCATGTCGCGTGAGAGAGCCTGCTGCCCTCTCCGGAGGGTTGAGCTGGCGGCTGGATGCTTCGCCCGATCACACACGCAGCAGGCGGATAAACAATGACATGATAAAAAAAGAAGTTTGACATCTTCATTGGACAGTCAAACTGACAGTGGGGGAAACTGATGCTAGGGAAATGTTGGTGATGGTACAGAGAGAAAGGGAACCTAGCTAGTACTCCCCTTAATCTAGGGGTTTGTAGCAGCATGTAGGACAAAAATAAGGATGATGTTCAAACTGGGCTAGGGGACACATACCATACACACATAGAAATTGTCGGCAGATAAGGACTGCCTGGCCCATCTAATAGGCCAATTTTACTGACTGTAAAAGTGATCCATGGCCCTACGTGGTCATTGGCCTTGGCTCTACCTTCCCATAAAGTACAGTTGTGTACTTACCGTAACAGTAGATCTTCGAGAGAATCTCTTGCAACAGGTAATAAATACTCTTGGGTTCTCGCCAGGGGCCACTGTTCTGCATGGCAGCTTCTTCCAACAGTCATTGCCTAGGGGCCACCCACACTGTGACCTCATCACTGTGCAACTATATAAGTGTGGGCAGCCCCATGCATCCTCAGTTCCCTGCTGGCTCCAGCTCACTGGTACATGAACCGAGTTGCCCTAGAAACCTCCCTATTATATATGTATACATTTTGTGTGAATGGAAAAGAATTTGCTCTCTTAGAGAAGAATGGGGAAGGAGCGAGAGAATGCACCTGCTGCAAGAGATTCTCTTGAAGATCTACTTTTACGCAAGTACTCAACTGTACTATCTTCTTCGAGGATATCTCTTGCAGCAGGTAATACTTTTGGGATGATTCCCGAGCAGTAATATCAGAAGGGTGAGAAATTACAGGAGAAGGCCCTGCAGCATTGCACAACCGAAGACCATTTGACGGCGGGAGGCAATATCCAGATTATAATGTTTAGTGAAGGAATGGGTTGTGGACCATGTGGCTGTATTACATACATCTGTAATGGATACTCCTTTAAAGCAAGCAGCTGCAGTGGCCATTGCTCTCGCAGAGTGTGCATGGACAGGGCCAGGTAGTGAGTGGTTTGTTGTATTTGTTAGAACGTAATGCAGTTAGCCAGCCAGACAGAAAGGGTTTGTTTTGTAACAGGGAGCCTTTCTCTAGAGTGTGCAAAGGAGACAAAGAGTCATGGTGTCGTTCTGAGTGGCTTAGTTCTCAATGTGTAGTGTCTGAGCATCCTGTGCACATTTAAAGTGTGTAGAAGTGATTCCCCTGGATTGGAATGTTCAGGGTAATAAACAGGTAGCTCTATAAACTGATTCAGGGTATGGTCCGAAACCACCTTCGGTAAAAAGGTGCATAAGGAAAAAACAGGTTACTCACCTGTAACAGTAGTTCTAGGAGTGGTATATGTTCATCCACACTTCTTGGCAGGTACCTTGCCGCTTTAAGATGTGCCAGAAAGTCTTCAAGCTGGCTCCTCCCACCCACCCGGGTGGTATAGCCTTTGGCTCCATCCCATGATGCCAGATCTTAGCCCGCTGGAAGCCAGGTTTGTGCATCAAAGCCTGGGAGGTTGGGTGGGTCAGTGTGGATGAAAGTACAGTTACACAAGAACTTACTGTAACAGTAGATCTTCGAGAGGAGCTCTTGCAGGAGGTAATACTATTAGGACTGAAGCCGGCAGGTGTCAGGACCCCTCGGAAAATGTGTAGCTAACAGTCTGAGGCAGGGACCACCCCCGATGTAGGCTATGCCCGACATCAGGCGTGTTATGAGAGGCGGTCCCCTGGCGCCATCTCAGTTCTCCTGCCGGAGAGCGGCTAGAAACCAAACTGGAGAACCAAGCAGGAAGTCCCCACCATGTTCTGGTGACAAAAACAAAATTACAATCCTGGGGGATGGAGGGTGGGAAAGCCACTTGCTGCAAGAGCTCCTCTCGAAGATCTGTTATGGTAAGTTCTTACGTAACTGTACTGTCCGACTTAAGAGGATGGAGCTCTTGCAGCAGGTAATACCATTAGGACTGAGTCCCAAGCAGTACCCAAGGATAGACCCAGGTCTGAGAGTGTTGTAGGGGGAGAGATGCTGAAAACAGCTGAAGCTGAAAAAAAGGCACTTGAGTAGGCCCTGCAGGACTGCTAGTCTGAAACCTGCTCTCCTTCTTGATGCAATGTCCAGGCTGTAATGCCTGATGAACGTGTGGACTGAACTCCATGCAGCTGCAGCACAAATATCTGCCGAAGAGACATTTTTAAGGGCTGCGAAGGAAGAGGCCACTGCTCTGGTACAGTGGCTCCAGACTGTTCCCGGAAGTGGTTTATTATTGATGCTGGTAGCAGAAAGTAATGCATTGCACCAGCCAACGAGCTACTGACTGTTTGGAAACAGGAACCCCTAGCATTTGTTTGGCGAATGAGACAAACAACTGGTCCGACTGTCAGGAGGAGCAGGTCCTGTGGAGGTAATACCTCAAAATCCTGTGAACATCCATGGTTCGCAAGAGCGCTTCACTTTGACGAATTCTGGATAATGAACTGAAAGGTTACTGTCCTGATTAAGAGTCAGCATGGACACCACCTTCGGCAAGAACTTGGGGTTCATGTCATGCAAAGAGCACCCTGTCTCTGTGGAAAACTATGTAAGGTTCTTTATGCACCAGGGCCAGGAGCTCAGAAACCCTTTGAACTGAGGTACTAGCTACCAAAAGGAGGGTCTTCCATGAGAGGTAGTGTAGCTTGCAGGAGGCTGCTGGCTCAAAGGGGGGGGGTGTGAGTTTCTCCAAGATGAAAAGTAAGTCCTAAGGAGGAACAATGTCTCTCCTGGGAGGTCTAATATGCAAGAAACCCTCTTAGAAATGTCTTGCAGACATTGAGCTGTGCCAGTGTTCTATTTCCGAAGGGATCATGATATGGGGAAAGCGCACACATGTGCACCTTAATGGACGAATAGCTCAGTCCTAAGTCCAGAAGGTGACAGATATTCTAGCACGTGCCTGGCTGGACAACCCAGGGGATCTAGGGCACAGGTCATAGCCCAAAGAGAGAAGCGTTTCCATTTCAGAGCATAGGTGGCCCTGGTGGAAGGCTTCCTCACTGCAACCAAGATATCAGCCACCCTGCTTGACACTCCTGGCCTCTTTTCCACTAGGATTGCAGGAGCCACGCATGCAGGTGAAGAGAGTGAAGAATAGGATGGACAAGTGTCCCCTGCTCTTGTGAGAGCAAGTGGGTGGAGAGTGGCAACTGTATTGGAGATTCCAGAGACAGTTGCTGGAGCAACGGATACCAGATCTGGTGGGGTCATCAGAATCCTTCTGGCCCACTCTGACTGCAACCTGAGCAGTACTCTCTGAACGAGGGGAAAAGGAGGGAAGGCGTACAGGAACTTCCCTGTCCAAGAGAGGGACAATGCGTCTCGCTAGAAAACACCAGGCCCTGGCACAAGTGAGCAATTATTTTGCAGTTTGGCGTTGCACGGGGACGCAAAGATGTCCAATTCTGGATGGCCCCAGCGACCGAAAAGGTCATCTGCGACTTCTTGGAGCAATTCTCACTCATGATTCAGAGAGGTGGAGCGGCTGAGACTGTTGTCGAGAACGTTCTGGACCCCTGGCAGATGAACTGCGATGAGTTCCAGTCGGTGTTCTACTGCTCAATCCCACACTCTCACGGCCTCTCTGCAAAAAGGGGGTACGAATGAGTCCCTCCTTGCTTGTTGATGTAGAAGACCACTGGCGTGTTGTCTGTCTGCACCAGGAGAGGACCTGTCGAGAATTGGTCTCTGAAAGTGTTAAGTGCATTCAGCACGACTCATTTCCAGAACATTTATGTACAGAGAGCTCTCTATGGCAGACCAAGACTCCTGGGTCCTGTGATCCCCCCAACCAGACAGAGAGGCATCTATAGTTAAAGTCTGAAGAGGGGTGGGGCTCCAGAATGGGACCCCTCCCGCTAGAGTGTCATGACAGAGCCACCATTTGAGAGAGTGGTGAACCCTATGAGAAATCCGGATTCAAAGATCCAGATCATCCACCGATTGGTCCCACTGGAACCCCAGATGCCATTGGAGGGTCCGCATATGCAGTCTGGCTAAGGGTACTGTGACTATGGCAGCTGCCATATGGCCTAGGAGTTGGAGAACAACCCGGGCTGGGGAAGAGGAGGCCTTTTGGAGCCTGTTGGCCAGATCCCGAAGGCGGGCTGCTCTGTCAGGGGGCAGGAAGACTCTCTCCTGCTTGGTGTTCAGAATAGCCCCTATGAATTGCAGCCTTTGTGTCGGCCAATGATGCGATTTTGGCCAGTTTACTGTGATTCTCAGGGAGGAAAATGGATTCCGTCTCTCTCGTAAGGCAATTAGAAGCTCCTCCTCCAACTAAGCGGAGAGGAGCCAATCGTCCAGGTAAGGGTAGACGAAGAGGCCTCTCCTTATGAGGGCCGCTGCTACCGCTGCTAGACACTTGGTGAAGACCCTGGGAGCAGATGAAAGGCCGAAGGGGTGTACCCTGAATTGGTAGTGCTCGTCCTGTAAGCTAAAGCGCAGAAACCTTCTGTGAGACTTCAGGTCTTCGATATGCATGTAGGTGTCTTTCATATCTAGGGAGCACAGCCAGTCCCCCTTGACAGAGAAAGGGGAAGAGCCCTGCCAGAGTGACCATCCAGAATCTCTGGTATTTTAACGAGAGATTGAGCTGGCTTAAACTCAGAATGAGACAAAGGTCTCACGTTTTCTTCGGGATGAGGAAGAAGCGGGAGTAATAACCCTTTCCCTTCTGGGCCTGTGGTACCCTTTGGATGGCCCTTTTTTCTAGGAGCTGTTGGATCTCCACTTCTAGAAGGAGACTGTATGCCAGTGGACAACAGGCCGGAGTGGGGAAGGGGGTTGTCTGGTGGGATAGATATGAACTCTATGGTGTACCCTTTTAGAATGGTGTCCAGCACCCATTGGTCCACCATGATACTGGACCATTCGAGTGGGTAAAGCACAAACCGCCCTCCTACTTTCTTGTTCTCCCTGTCCCTGAAGGGAGAAGGGGGGCAGAGGGAGTTAGACTGAGGGGCTGGTGGGGCCCTGAGGGTTTTGGGCTGCTTGGAGCCCTGGGAACCTTGAGGGGCAGGGTGACCCCACCTCTTGAACCCGTTTGCTCCCTTGTCCCTGCCCTTTACGAAAAGGGCATCGGCAGGGTTCCTGAGGCTGGGATTTACACATACAGTGTACGTCAGCCACTGCTTTCCCAGACTCCTGGAGTTGCTTGATCATCTCTTCAACTTCCGGGCCAAACAAAACGGGACCCTGAAAGGGGAAATCCAGGATAGACTCTTGTAAGTCTGGCTGGAAGCCCGTGAGCCTAAGTCATGACTGCCACCTCATGCAGCCCCTCCCCCCACAAGGCGGCTGCTCTGGAGACCATATCTACAGTGTCATAAGAACACTTCAGGGTGTGTTTGTTGACATCCAATCCCGACTGGGCACATGCCAATACTTCCTGCTTTGAGTCAAAGTCTGGCATAGAGTTGACGAGGTCCACTGTCTTCTGCCACAGCGACTGTTGATAGGTAATCATGTGGGCCATGAAGTTCAAGGACCTGATGGCTCAAGTGGCTGAAGAGCAGACTTTTCGGCCACAACCGTCTTAACTTTTTAGAGACAGGGTCCGGAGGTTGGGAACTCAAGTGCTTTGGCTGGGAACCTCTGCCGAGAGGACCAAAGAGTTGGCCTTTGGTTGTTTGGCTAGAAATGGTTCAGACCTCGGAGGCTTATAAAGTCTGTCTGCCTTTCGAGGGACTGCGGGTATGGAGGACAGGGTACGCCAGGTCAGGCGGGTCACGTCCTGGAATGGTTCCATGAACGGGGGAATAACCAAAGGTTTGGGTTCCTTCTCTTCGAGAAACTTGGCCAGGCACTTGCGCTCTGGATCCAAGTCCTCAGTGTCCCACTCCTATACAGCCTGAATGTGTCTCATGATGTCAAAAAAAAAAAAAAAAAAGGGGGTGCGGGGACAATTTAGGTCCCGGGAAGGGAGGACAAAATTCCCCATCTGAGTAAGGCTCCGGTTCAACGTCGCCCTCATCTGAGGAGGACGTGACAGGAGGGGAAGAACGAGACTGAGACAACGGACATTTCCTTCTCTTCCCCTTAGGGCCAAGACATGGGTGCTCGCCCTCACCCCCCTGAGGCCCTGGGGTGGGAGGGGGACCTATGGATGGTGGAGTAGGGACAGTGTCTGGGGGTCTATACAGGAGAGCCCCTTTTTCTGTATTCCACCAGGTAATAAAGAGACTCCCAATGTCTGCTACTGGGAAGGCAGCAGGGCCTGGCGCCGGGTTTGAGGGCTAGGCGTCGGGTCTATAGGCGCCAGCATCTGAGGCTCAGGTTCCCTGGGGATAGGTTTCAGGTTCAGGATCCCAGCGTCAGTGGGCCGACGACTGGTAGCGCCTTAGTCCTGTGGTCCGGTGTAGCTCTGTCAGGCATACGGTCCCTCAGGAGGGAGGATAGCTGGTCTTCATCCGGTGACCGCCCCGTGTCAGGGGTCGGGGAGTGGGATGACCAAGTCGGCAACCGGCTAGGCTTGCGCTAATCTAGGGGAGGGCATACCTTAGCCGCCGAAGGGGGGAGGCCTCCGAGCCCGGGCAGCCTCCTACCTACCTGAGGGTTCTTCTGAATGCTTGTGTTTGTCTGAAGAACCGGGCCTGTCCTGAGCCTTGGACAGGCTTTCCTGGGTCGACCCTGAAGGTTTGAGGGGTTGATGGGCCAGGAAGTGTGGTGTGCTGACACGGCAGACTCCCGATGTTTGCCCAGAGAAGAGGCGGGAGTGGACTTGGAAGGCTAGGACAACCGGGCCAAAACTGAACCAGATCTCTGGTCGGAGGTTGAGAAAGATGAGGCCTGCTTGGCTGGTGACTTAGGGTGGGACTCAGACCTGGCCCAATCCTTATGCCTGTGGTGATGCCCCCACCCGATGGCCTATCTTTCGGTGGGAATCCCTGGCAGGAGAGGATGAGTGGGCTCCTGATCCCAGCTGCATGGCCTCAAGCTTTTTCTCGAGCAGAAAGGTCTCGAGTGCGTTGGCCCACCTGGCGAGTGTCTTCTGGTTAAACTTCAGGCAATGTGTGCAGGCGTCGGGCCAGTGTTCCGGGCCTAGGCAAAGGAGGCAGGCCACGTGGCTGTCTTTGGCTGGGATATGCTTCCCGCATGCACACACTGATTTTTGCCTCGGTGGGGAGTGCAACGACATACACGAGGCGATGGTGAAAATGTTGAAGAATGAAAATACTTCTGTCTTTTGTTGGCTGTCGACTGCTAAGGAAGGCGTCCGAGGAGCCGAACTATGTGGGTAGATAGTGGGAAAAGAACTGGGATGGCGCCGGGGACCTCCCCCTATATACCACGTCTGACATCGGGCATAGCCGTGTCGAGGCGTTCTGCCCCTGGTGACTGTTAGCTATAAGTTTTCCGTGGGGTGCCGATGCCTGCCGGCTTCATTCCTAATGGCATTACCTGCTGCAAGAGCGCCACCCTTGAAGTCAGATCAACATATACCACTCCTAGAAAGTAGAGTTACTTAAGAACTTACTGTAACAGTAAATCTTCCAAGGACGGTCTCTTGCAGCAAGTCATTACTTATGGGAGTATCCACCAGGTGGCGGTCACACAACAGCTTTTTCTAGCAGTCTTCCATGGGGGCTGTCCACATGACATCACTTCCTGTGGCTGTGTGTAAGAGTGGGTGGCCCTCAGTACCCTCTGCTCACCGCCGGCTATGGCAAGCATGGCCTGGACCGAGGTAAACAAGGGCCAGAAAAACAGAGAACAGCGATCCCACCCAACATCCTGAGTTGCAGATTCGAGGCAACAGGGCAGGGGACTTACTGCAAGAGACGGTCCTCGGAAGATCTACCGTTATGGTAAGTTCTTACATAACTGTACTATCATCTACAGACTTGTCTTTTGCAGCAAGTCATTACTTATGGAGATTATGAAGCAGTAAAATCCAAATGGGAGGAAAAGCAAGGCTGGAAGCTGGGTCAGAGGGCACGCCCGACGGTCGAGCCCATGCAAAACCCAGCTGTCTATGATGCCAAAGAAGGAAAGTTCACAGTAAAATGTCAACTTCAACTGCACCCGCTGTGGCAGTTAGGCCAAGGTGGGGAGGACAACAGGTATGATATTGAGTAGAAATGTCAACTGCAAACCACATACCCAGAGGCAGATAGGCTGGGGTGGGGTGAGGACAATATGTTTGATATGTAACAGAAATGTCCAACTTAAACCTTTTCCATGCAGGCAGATAGGCTAACGGTTAGGCGAAGACATTTGGCAAGAAACTAGGAGAAATGTCAACTCAAGCCACACCCGCTCAGGCAGAAAGGTGGATGAGGACAGCATGCAGGAGGCATGATGAGAAAGAACTGTAGGTGGCCAGGCACAGTGATTCATCCTGAAGAGGCAGAGGTCGACAGGCTCTAGCAGAAAGTCAAATCCAGGAAATACATATGCAAAGTAAATCAGACAGTAGAAAAAGGAGCACCGGGGAAAAAAAAGTACAGTTACGTAAGAACTTAACGCAACAGTAGATCTTCAAGAACAGCTCTTGTAGCAGGTTACACCATTAGGACTGAAGCCGGCAGGTACCAGGACCGCACGGAAAAATTCTAGCTAGCAGTATCCAGCGGGGGACCGCCCCCGACGTCGGTCCCTCCCCGACGTCAGGCATCACATAAAAGGGGACGGTCTCCCAGCATCCCCAGTTCTCCCGCCGGAGACTCCCGGCTCAAGTGTGACATCTGAAGGGGAGACCAAGGATCCGCTTCCAAAGGAAGGTTCGTAGAAGGCATCAAAAGACGCTGTAGCTGAAGAATTAGGTTAGAAGACTCAACCTCCAGAGGGGAAGGTGGGAGGGAAACTACCTGCTGCAAGAGCTGTTCTCGAAGATCTACTGTTACGGTAAGTTCTTACGTAACTGTACTATCTTACTTCGAGAAACAGTTCTTGCAGCAGGTTACACCATTAGGACCGATTCCCAAGCAGTAAGGGATCAAGTTGTTATTGGGAGGAGGATAGGAGGAATGCTCCAGGCTTCAGGACAAAAGTCCCTGAAGGACCGCCAAGCTGAAGCCAGCTCTGCGCCTAGGGGCAATATCCAAACTGTAGTGCCTGATGAATGTGTGTACAGTGCTCCAGGTCGCTGCTGCACAGATGGCTGAAGTGGAGACATTTTTAAACGCAGCGAAGGAGGTAGCCACCCCCCTAGTAGAATTACCCTTCACTGGCCCCAGTAAGGGTTAATTGTGCTTCTGATAACATAACATGATGCACTTTACCAGCCATCTAGAAAGCGACTGTTTAGAAACAGGAGCACTGATCATTTTCTGAGCATAAGAAACAGAGCTGGTCCGATATACGATGGGCTTTGGTTCTGGTTAGATAATATCTGAGGCACCTATGCACATCCAAAGCGTGCAACAGGGCTTCCCCCTGTTACCGTGATTCGGGTAATACACCGGTAGGTCTATATCCTGGTTGAGTGTGACAACCGAGACTACCTTGGGAAGGAACTTAGGATTTGTTCTTAAGAACACCCTGTCCTTGTGAAAAACCAAATAAGGATCCTTGTACATGAGTGCATGAAGCTCAGAAACTCTTCTGGCAGAAGTAACAGCAACTAAAAGGAGCATCTTCCAAGCGAGGAGACTCAGCTCGCAATCTGCGGCTGGTTCAAAAGGAGGCAGCGTAAGCTGCTCTAGAACAAATGGAAGATCCTAAGGTGGAACCGGGTCTTTGAAAGGAGGTCTCAAGTGCAGGATGCTGCGCAAAAAGGCATGAGAAGCCTCTAGTTGAGCTAGAGACCTGTGACCTATCAGAGAGTGGTATGCTAAAACAGCGCATAGATGGACCTTAATGGAGGAATAGGCAAGTCCTGCTTCATAGAGGGATAGGAGGTAGTCTAAAACATACCTTAGAGAACACTCCAGTGGGGTCAATGCTAAAGCCTGAGCCCAAATACAAAATCTACGTCACTTCATGGCGTAAGCAGCACGAGTAGAGGGTTTTCTGGCTACTACCAGAAAGTCCGCAACTTCCTGAGACCCCCCGTATCTCAGGACTGCTATGTCCTTAGGAGCCAGGCATACAGGTTCAGAGATCAAAGATCCGGATGGACCAAGGAGCCTGTCTCCTGGGATAGAAGGTGAGAGCAAAATGGCAGAGGCACCAGAGGTTCCTGGGCCAGCTGATGTAAGAGAGGGAACCAAATCTGCCTGGACCAAGAGGGTGCTACTAGAATAAGGCACGCTTGCTCTTGACCGAGCTTCAATAGAACCCTCTGGATCAAAGGAAAGGGTGGGAAAGCATAGAGGAACCTGCCCGTCCAAGAGAGGGACAATGCGTCTCACCAGAAAACACCAGGCCCTGGATCTAGCGAGCAGAAATTGGGCAGTTTTGCGTTGAATGGGGATGCAAACAGGTCTAAATCTGGTGTCCCCCATCTGTGGAACAGGTCCTCTGAGAGTTCCTGAAGCAGTTCCCATTCGTGGACCCTAGCCTGTGACCGGCTTAGGCTGTCCACGATAGTGTTGTCCACACCGGGAACATGTACTGCAATGATGTGTGCGCTGTGTTGCAATACCCAATTCCAAACCCTTTGAGCCTCCCTGCAAAGGGGGTAGGAATGAGTGCCTCCTTTTTTGTTGAGACAGTACATCACCGTGGTATTGTCTGTTTGTATCAGAAGAGTACCCGGTGGAATCTCCGTCTGGAATGCCTGTAGGGCATACAGGACGGCTCTCATCTCCAGAATGTTTATGTGAAGTTGGGACTCTAGGGATGACCAGGAGCCTTGAGTCCTGACCCCGTTGAGGTGAGCTCCCCATCTGGACCCCCGAGGCGTCCGTGGAGAGTCTCGCTGAAGGAGGTGGCGCAATGAAGGGGACTCCCGTCGAAAGGTGGTCTGGGATGAGCCACCAATTCCGGTCTCGGATGACAGCATTCGTGATCCGGACTGGATGCTGCAGATCTTGCTTCTGGTCCCATTGCGCCTGCAACATCCATTGGGTGACCTGCATATAGAGTCGAGCTAGGGGAACCGTTGAAATGGCAGCTGCCATGTGCCTGAGCAGGCAAAGAAGGTCCGGGCTGGTACCGTCGTCTTTTCCTTTATGTCCCTTATGAGGGATCTGATGCGTTCCGCCCTGTCCTGGGGAAGGAATGCCCTTCCCCGAATTGTGTCCAGAACCGCTCCTATAAAGTGCAAGTTCTGAGATGGAACAAGGTACAACTTCTCCTGATTGGTGGTGATACCCAGCGATAGGAAGATGGAACAGGTATCCTGTATTGCGGACATCAGGGCCTCCCGTGAGGGTGCCATGAGGAGCCAGTCATCTAGGTACCGAAACATGTAGTGGCCCCCTCTCCTGAGAGCTGCTGCCATGACTGCCATACACTTCGTGAACACCCGAGGTGCCAAAGACAGTCCGAAGGGGAGGGCTCGGAACTGGTAGTGGCATCCCAGAAACTCGAAGCACAGAAATCTGCGGTGCGCTTGAGCGATTGGGAGATGTAGGTAAGCGTCCTGCATATCCAGCGACGCCAGCCATGCGCCCTGTTTGAGTATGGGAATGAGAACTGGCAGGGTCACCATGCAGAAATGCTTGTACAGCACAAAGTTGTTGAGATCGCTGAGATCCAAAATCAGGCGCAAATCCCCTGATTTCTTTGGAACCAGGAAGAAGTGGGAATAGTAACAGTTTCCTCTCTGGTTCAGTGGAACATGTTCTATGGCCTCCTTGTGTAGGAGAGCCAAGATCTCCTGCTGAATAAGCAGGGCATGCTGACCCGAATAACGGGAGAGCAGGGGAGGTCTGGATGGCAGGTGATCGAAGAACTCTATAGAGTGACCTCGTTCGACCAACTGCAACACCCACCGGTTGGAGGTGATCCTCTGTCATCCTGAAAGGTGATGAGAGATGCGACCCCTGACCTTCTCGACCCTTTGATCCAGAGGAGGGGGCAGAGGCAGGGAAGGGGTCATGCTGTGGTGGTGGTGGTGTTGGCCCCCGCGGGCTGGGCTGCTTTTGAATGCTTCGGGCCCTGGCCTGAGGGGAACCTGGCTTGATTCTTACGGCCAAAGTTGCCCCTGGGTTGCTGGCCGGAACATGGTTGTTGCCTTTGTTGGCGGCCGCGAAAACGATTCTGGTTCCCACGAAAGGAACCAGATTTTGGTCTGTACATGGCTTGTACAGTCCTGACTGCCTTCCCAGCATCCTGCAATTTGGTGATGACCTTCTCAGACTCCTCACCAAAGAGGACTGCTCCATTATAAGAGACGTCCAGGAGATTCTTCTGGACGTCCAGGGTAAATCCGGAGACCCTCAGCCACGAGTGTCTCCGGAGACAAATGCCTGTAGCTGCTCCCCTGGCTGCCGAGTCCGCTGAGTCGTATGCGGCTCGAAGAACCTGGGTCCCCACGTCAGACTCAGTTTGGAGGAGGTTTAGCAGCTCCTCCTTCTTTTCGCCATCCGGTAAATCTTTAAGAAGGTCTTGGCCCTGATCCCAGAGGGCATTCTGAAATTGTACCATATGCATCAGATAGTTCAAAGACCTAACAGAGCATGTAGCAGTCGCATACACGTGTCTTCCCATGGAATCTAATTGCTTAGATTCCTGGTCCAGAGGCTGGGTGCTCAAATGTTGAAGCTGCTGGGACCTGTCATGAGATGCAGTAATGACCAGGGAGTTGGCTAGGGGTTGTTGCGCCAAATACTCGTCCTCCGCAGGAGCCCTGTAAAGGCGGTCAGCCTCCTTTGGAACAGCTGGTGTGGAATGAGGACACTTCCAAGCTGCCTTGGTGATGTCCGTAAAGGTGTCCACCAAAGGTGGGACCACCACAGGCTTCGGGTCTTTCTGCCTGAGGTAATGGGCAAGGTGTTGTCTCTTGGGGTCTAGTTCTTCAGTCTCCCATCCCATATTGTCCTGGATGTGTCTCATGATTTCTGAAAAGGAGGGATCATCCGGAGGCAACCTTGGAAGGTCCCATGGGTCTGGTGATGGGGGACTGAAAGGAGATGGAGACCTGGAGATGTCGGACGTATCCGGTCTGGAGTCATCTCCTGATGATCGACGTCTGCCCCAGGTCGTTTCGGGCTCGGGGACCCTGAGGGAGAGCGGGTTGGGCGTTTCTTGTCTCTTGATCAGCCCCGAGGAGGCGGAGTTGGCTCCTTGGGGGTCGGGGGTCTGTCACCTTTGGCACCCCTAGGAAGAGATGGAGGTGGTGGAGGAGGCTGAGGCTTAGGAGGAACCACGTCCTTCTTGATGGTTTCCCACCAGAAGGTGAACAAATCCTTCACCTCCTGGATGTTCATATCCGACGACAGACCCGGCGTTGGTGTGGGCCTGTAGTTGGGGTAGGTCCCGGGGTAGCACTGGATCCAGCTCCTGCGCAGCCGGGCGTCCGTAAGCTGCCCATTTGTCATCTGGCGTGCGTAGCCTCTTCGCCTGAGGATCCCTGATGTCCGGTGTCCACCGGCGCCGTGTAGTAGCTCACCATTTTCGGGTGCTGAGTCGGACGCCTTCTTGGACTCTGTCGTCCGCTTAAGGGACGTCAGCTCGGAAGTTTTCCTTTCAGGTGCAATAGGAGGCTGAGAGACGGACCTGAAGTTGGTGTTCCGGCGTCGGTCAGACGCAACTCGCGATTTGGAAGAAGACTTTTTGTGCCTGTCCAAAGGAACAGGCTTGGAGGCATCCGATGCCCGAGAGGTCTTGAGCGGGTGCAGGGAGGTGGAGGAGCCCCCTGAAGACCTTACCTTTTCTGGGGGAGGCTGGGAGCGAGCCCGGAAAGGAGATCTATCGGACCGGGTAGAGCTGGAGCTGATCCTGGACTCTGAGGCCCTGCTAGGGGAATTTGCCCTGTCCGAGTCCCAGTGCTTGTCCCAGTGCTTCTCAGATTTATGAGAAGATTCCCATTTGGAGGAAGGTCTTTTCTCCAACTTTTTTAATTTCTCCTCGAGGAGGAGGAATCCCTGACGGGCTTTGGGTGGTGGATCCGGGTCCTGCTGTTAAACTGTTGGCAAACTGAGCAGGCCTGGGTGTCGTGCTCCGGGCCCAGACACCTGACACAGGCAGAATGATGGTCTGCAAAGGGGATCTGCTTGCCGCAGGCGCACTTAGAGGGATGACCTTCGGGAGAAGGAGTAGAAGAAGCAGACATGGATTAAAATTTACCTACATTAAAGATTTCACGCGTCGTAACAGTAGGCAGGCTTCCGTTAGGCAGATGCTGGCGAGTCGACAGCGGGAAAAGAACTGGGAATGCTGGGGGACTGCCCCCTTTAATGTGATGCCTGCCGTCGGGAAGGGGCCGACGTTGGGTGCGGTCCCCTGCCGGCTTCAGTCCTAATGGTGTAACCTACTGCAAGAGCTGTTTCTCGAAGTAAGATCATCCCAGATGGGCAGAGGAAGGAACAACTGAAGGGCACCAGTAGGGAGAGTAACAGGAGTTCCAATCAGATCCGCATGGAGAAGTGAAGGGTCCATTCCAGGTGCAAGCCTCCATGAAAAGGAAAGATCCTCTGGCACCTCCGAGGTCTGCAAGAAGATGCGGGGGAAATATGAAAAGCGGTTTAGGGCACAGAAGTGGGTCCCACCCCACGTGAGGGGTGGGTATGTCACAGAGGGGCAGACTGAGCCGCCCCCCTGGAGGCCCTACCACGGTCCTGAGAGGTATCCCGGTAGGGAAGCCAGGATTGAGACGGCCTGCCCATGGGGGCATAGGGGTGGGAACTGAGGTGTGACAGAGGTCCTGAACAGACCGAAGAGTATGCCCCGAAGCCAGAAGGGAATCCAGGATGGACTGAGCAGCAGGTCCAAACAGCAAGTTCCTGTGAAAGGGACATCAGCAAATCGGCTGGCTGGACGTTTGCGTCAAACCCGAAACCTGCGCCGGAGAGACGCGCCGAAGGGCGATGCTGGCCGCCAAGAGGCGGGCTGATGTGTCAACCACATCGAAGCACGCATGGAGCAGGTGACGGGTCAAGCAGTCCAGTCATGGGCCACCGCTCGGACAGAGTCCGCCACAGGAGTGGTGGACAAGCAGGGGTGGTCAAGAGGGGCACAGTAAAGCTGATCAGGGCCACAAGGGACAGGTTGAGCAGAAGCAGGACGAGACCAAATATGAAAAAGTGCATTAAAATACGCAGGAATCAAAGACAGAACCACCACGGCAGGCTCCTCGGGAATGTTGAGGTAGGCAGCCAGGTCCTGACAAAAGGAGTCCTGATCCACAGCAGGGGAGCCAAAAGCTGCTGGATCTGCAGCATGAGCTCTGTGAAGGAGGTATCATGGGGTTCAGCCTCCAAAAGGGAGGACGCGGACTGCGGGGAACCAAGGTCTCCAGGGTCTGAGAGATCCCTGCAAGGAATATCCCCCACAAAAGGATCCCCCCTCCTGGAATCCCCATAAAGGGAGTTCTCATAAATGGGAAGGGGGGACCTGGTTGGAAGCACCAGATCTGGGCGCAAGCACTCGGGTGAAGGGAAGGGGGAATGGGATGAGGCCAGACCCTGACCCATGGTCCGCAGGACCTCCATCACAATGCAGGCAGTGCCTGGAACTTGAGACGGAGGAAGGTCCAGAGACGGAGGATGTCCAAGGGTGGCGCTAGGAAGAGGGCGAGAAAGCCCAGGAACCGCCAACCCTGAGGGGGAGGCACCCCGATCTCCTTGGTCCAGGACCAGCAAAGGAGCAAGGAACCCAGGGTGGGGTCCATGCAGCGGGGCAGAAGGCCCGGAAAGAGTCACAACCAAAGGACGCAAAATGGGCGACGGGGGGCAGGGGAGATGACCCCGAAATGTGGTGCTGGTGACAGGACACATGAAGGGGCATGGAAACAAGAGCTCTGAGTTGGGGGGAGTCCTGGAGTGCAAAGCCCCCATTGTCGATGAGGGAAGGAGCCCTGTCGATGAGGGAAAGAGGAGAAGCCCCGCCGTCGATTGTGGAATCATCCGTTCACGTGGGATCAGAAAGAAACCTCTGTCGACGTGGTGAAGCCGCCCCATCAACGGAGAGGCCGTTCGCCGACAAGGAGCACCTGCTGATGGAGAATAAGCCACCGTCGACGACAGAACAGTAGAATCATATTCTGTTGACAGGAGAGGGAGAGCAAGGAACACATGTCTATGGAGGATGCATCCCCGTTGACGAGGTAACACTGCCCGTCGACGGGAGACATTCGACGGGATGAGGCCCAAAGACGTAACAAGCCCATCAGGCTCAGTCGATTGGTGGGGGTGGAGAGCAAGCAGCCCCATGGATAAGGAATGAACAGTCGATGAGAGAGAGAGCCATGGATTGACGGTTAAAGGCAGAGGAGCAAGAGTGTGAATCCTGAACCCCTCAATGCAGGAACAAGTGCCATGGCGGGAGCCTTTAAGGTGACCCCTCCAACCAGAGGCTGTCTGTTCCGCTCAGCTAGTTGATTAGCCATGAGAAGACCCAAGACCCAGCAAGAGTGCCTGGGCCTGGGATCAGCAGGTGTACTGTGAGCACAAATGGAACACCGGGCCTGCGGTATAAATGAAGTCTGGAGTTACTGTGTGGAGCATAGGCCAAAACCTAGGAGAAAGAAGACAGAGGAGCCGGGGACTAGTAGTAAGCCAGAGGCCAGGCAGAGAGAGGGGGAAAAAAACAACAAAAACAAAAATAGGCTGGGCCAAGGTTATCAGCCCTAGTGGATCCCCAGACCCAGCAAGAGTACCTGGCCCTGGGATCAGCTGGGGTACTGTGAGTGGGTCACTGGCATGCTATGGAAGTCTTGGGGTGCTGACAGCAAGTCTCAGGTCCCGGACCTGAAGGCAGAAAATCGGTTTAATTTCGAGTCGAAGACTGCAACCCAGGAGGTCAGGAGAGTTAAGTGTATGAGCTGAAGCTGACAGGAAAATAAACAAGAGGGTACTGGGGGCTACCCACTAAAACACATCCACAGGAAGTGATGTCGTGTGGACGGCCCCAATGGAAGACTGCTAGAAGAAGCTGCTGTGTGACAGCGCCACTTAGCGGATACTCCCATAAGTAATGACTTACTGTAAGAGACCAGTCCGTAAAAGGTCTGCTGTTACAGGTTTTGAGTAACCTGCTTTTCTAGGATAGTGGATATGTTGTTCCATCCACACCTCATTGCTGACTCCTAGCAGTTCTCCGGAAGAAGGAAGGTGAGATGCACACCCCCTACTTAGGGAAGAGGGACTGGAGAACTGAGGTTCTAAAATCGGCATCCCGGCATGACTCAAGGTCGATGTGGTAATGGGAAATAAAGGTGTGTACCACCTTTCAGGTAGCAGCCCTGCAGATTTCCTGGATAGGGCTGTCCCTAGAAGCAGCCACAGATGTAGCGGTATGACGGTGGAATGAGTCTTAAGCCCTACGGGAGGCTCCCTACCCACCAACCTATAGCAGAGGTCAATGCAAGATGTAATCCATCGCGCTACTACCCGTTTGGCTGCAGGTCTGCCAGGTGCGGCTTCAGTATAGGTGACAAACAGCTGGCAAACCTCTCCCCAAACTTCCGCCGTTCACTCTCTGTAGTAGGTGAGCGTTCATCTCAGGTCCAAAGTATGGAGCCTGTGCTCTGCCTCCAAGGTGTGATTGGGGTAGAACACTGGTAGAGTAATCACCTGGTTAAGGTGAAACTCTGACACCACCTTCAGAAGGAATTTTGGGTGGGGGTGCAGGACAACCTTGTCTCTGTGGAAAACCAGGTAAGGGGACTCAATGGACAGCACCTGTGGCTTTCCAGTCCTTCTGGCTGATGTGATAGCCAACAAAAAGGCGGTCTTCCACGACAAATGTGACATATTACACTTGTGCATAGGTACGAATGGCTTGCCCATGAGCTTTGCCAAGAACAGTAGATCCCACGGAGATGGAGGTTCACACACCGGAGGGAATATGTGCCTTTGAAGAAGCGCCAGACCACCTTCTCCTGCGCCACCGACCGCTGACCGGCCCGCGCCTGGTAAGCAGAGATGGCTGCCAGGTGCACCATTAGGGTCATCAACCGTAGCCCCTGCTGGGAGAGGGACCACAGATGATCCAAAATGCTAGCCACTGGGCAGGACGAGGGGTCCAATCCTTTGCCCTAACACCAGATGGAGAATCTTTTCCATTTAAAGGCATAGCATTTTCTGGTCAATTCCTTATGGGACGCCTCAACAACACTGAGGACCTCGTCGGAAAGACCCAAGGCCTGGAAAGTAGTTATGCAAGAACTTACCATAACAGTAGATCTTCGAGAGAAGCTCTTGCAGTAGGCTGTAACAATCAGGACTATGCCGCAGGCACTCGGACCTTCCGGAAACATTTTCAGTCAGCAGTATACAGCAGGGACCGCTCCCAACGCCGGCCCTGCCCTGACGTCGGCCCTGGTACAAAAGTGGGCGGACCCAGCTCCATCTCAGTCCTCCTGCCAAAGCCTGCAAACAAGCCCTGACAAGAGAAGGAAACGAAGCACAGAGGAGATGTAAATGAAGATGGATCTGCACACCTCGAGGGGGAAAGCGGGTGGGAAAGTAACGCCTGCTGCAAGAGCTCCTCTCGAAGAGCTACTGTTACGGTAAGTTCTTACGTAACTGTACTATCTTACTTCGAGTGGGAGCTCTTGCAGCAGGCTATAACAATCAGGACTGAATACCAAGCAGTCCCATGCCAAAGAGGTAGAAGACCCCGGGAGGTGGAATATGCTGACTCCAGAGGCCTTAGGAAAAAAGTCCTTGCAAAACAGTCAGACCGAAACCGGCTCGGCATCTGGAGACGATATCCAAGCTGTAATGCTAGACAAAGGTATGCACAGAGTTCCAGGTAGCAGCCGCACATATGTCACTGAGAGACACATTTTTTAGGGCGGCGAAAGAAGCAGACACTCCTCTAATGGAGTGACCCCTAACCGGGCCCGGTAGGGGTTTATTGCGTTTTTCATAGCAGAAGGAAACATAGTGGACTATCCACTTCCATATTGTCTGCTTGGTCACCAGTTTGCCCAAGCATTGTGGTGCAAAGGCCACAAAGAGTTGCTCTGATTGACGGTGCATAGCCGTCCGCTTGAGGTAATACCTCAAAGTCCTGTGGACATCCAGTGTGTGAAGGAGAGCCTCCCCTCTATTAGATGGGGAAGGAAAATAGACTGGAAGGTCAACCGACTGGTTGAGGGTCAACTCCAAGACCACTTTCGGAAGAAACTTAGGATTTGTTCTAAGGGAAACCCTTTCCCTGTGGAAAATCAAATACGGCTCTTTACACATCAGAGCCTGAAGCTCGGAAACTCTTCGAGCTGAGGTAATAGCAACCAAAAAACAAACCTTTCAAGAAAGAAAACGCAGCTCACAATCCGCTGCCGGTTCAAAGGGAGGGAGGGTGAGCTTCTCCAACACAAAAAAGAGATCCCAGGCTGGGATAGGGTCCCGAATGGGAGGTCTCACATGCAAAATTCCTCTCAAAAAGGTGCGGGTGACATCCAATTGTGCCAACACCTTATCTCCAATGAGAGCACGATAGGCGGAGACAGCCCACATATGCACCTTGATAGAGGAGTAACTCAGGCCATGTTGGTACAAGGAGAGGAGGTACTGTAACGTTGAGTTCACTGGACAAGTAACAGGGTCCAAATGCTGTGACGAGGTCCATAAACAAAAACGCTTCCACTTCATAGCATAGGCGGAGCGGGTGGAGAGCTTCCTCACCGAAACTAGGACTGCCACCGCTTCCGGGGAAACCCCGTATCAGTGTTGAGCTACGCCTGAAGGAGCCAAGCATGTGGTGTAAGGAAAGAAGGCCTGGATGGACCAGCGACCCCTGTTCCTGGGACAGCAACTGCGAGCATATGGGCAGCGGAATTGGAGGCTCCGTGGAAAACCGCTGCAGGAGTGGGAACCAAATCTGCTGAGGCCATCTGGGGGCTACGAGAATCATTCGGACCCTTCTGCCTGTAACTTTAGTAGGACTCTCTGAATGAGAGGGAAGGCATAGAGAAACCTCCCTGCCCAGCAAAGGCATAATGCGTCTGGTCAGAAAACTCCAGGCGCGGGCTCTCGCGAGCAGAACACTGGCAGTTTGGCGTTGCGTCGTGATGCAAAGATGTCCAGCTCTGGATGACCCCACTTGTCGAACAGCTGATCTGCCATGGACTGTAGCAGCTCCCACTCCTGTGCTCTGGATCGAGACCTGCTTAAGCTGCCGGCCAGATCATTCAGGATGCCTGGAATGTGCACTGCGGACAGTAGAATGCGCTGCTCCAGCACCCTGTACCAGACTCTCATCGCCTCCCTGCAAAGAGGATACGAATGAGTACCCCCTTGCTTGTTGATGTAGAAGACCGCCATATTGTCTGTTTGAACCAGAAGAGAGCCTGGCACTAGGTCCTCTTGAAAGGCCTGTAAGGCACAGAGAACCGCTCACATCTCTAGTACATTCATGGGAAGGGATCACTCCTCGGATGACCAAACCCCTTGCGTTTGATGAGCACCTAGGTGCGCCCCCCACCCCAGGTCTGATGCATCTGTCGTAAGAGTCTGACCTGGTGGCTCTGGATGAAAGCTGACCACTTTCTCTAAGTTCTGGGGGTCCATCCACCAAAGTAAAGTTCTCGACTGGCTCGGTGATCCTGACCATGAAGTCTAGATCGTAGTAGCCTTGGTCCCACTGTACCCTGCGCATCCATTTTGGGATCCGCATATGAAGGAGGGCCAGGTGAGTGACAGGAATGGCCGCTGCCATGTGCCCCAATAGCCTGAGGAAGTTCTGTGCTGGAACGTGAAGAGTTATTGAGATCACTTTGGCACTCTCTCGCAGGCGATCGCCCCTGTCCTGGGGAAGGAAAGCCATGCCCTGGATAGAATCCAGGACCGCTCCAATGAAGACGAGCTTCTGACTGGGCTCTGGGGACGATTTTCGTAGATTCAGGTGATCCCCAGCTCTTGGAATAGAGTATAGGTGTCTCCGAGGGCGCGAAGTAGGCATGACCTTGACAGGGCTGTAAGTAGCCAATTGTCTAGGTATGGGAAAACGTAGTGTCCCATGTGCCTTAGAGCTGCAGCCACCACTGCCAAGCATTTTGTAAAGACTCAGAGCGGATGAAAGGCCAAGCGGAAGAACTCGAAATTGGTAGTACTCCCCTTGGAAGTGGAACCTCAGAAACTTCCTCTGGGGAGGGAAGACCCCGATATGCATATATGCATCTTGCATGCCTAGGGAGCAGAGCCAGTCTCCTTGGTGCAGCAGAGGAAGTAGACCTGGGAGGGTCACCATCCTGAACCTTTTGCACTCTATAAAGAGATTGAGAGAGCTGAGGTCCACAATGGGATAAAGATCCTGTGTCTTTTTTGGGACCAGGAAGAAGTGGGAGTAAAACCCCTTTCCCCGCTGATGCAAGGGGACTACCTTTATTGCCATTTTCTGCAAGAGGGTCTGAATCTCTCCTTCTATTAGTGGGATGTGAGAAGGAGGATAACGGGAGTACTTTGGCGGAGTATTTGGGGGAAACTCCGTGAACTCCAGCGTGTCCTCTCCTGATGATATCTAGGACCCATTGGTCCACAGTGATTGTCACCCTTCGAGATGAAGGGAGAAGCGGACCCTGACCATCTCCCCTGAGTTTTCCTCTGGAGGGGGGGCAGAAGGGAGTCATTGGGCTGAGCCGGGCATAGGCAGAGAGGCCTGGGAGGACTTGGGCCCACGGGTAGGAGCACCTCCAGGCGGCTGGTTACCGGTTCTCCTATGGAAGCCACCTCTCTGCCCCTGCCGACTACCACGTGCGTGACCTTGGCCACCTGAGGGCTTACGAAATGGCCATTTTCATTGCCTTCGCTGGTCGCCACGGTACATCTGACGGACCGACCAGATAGTCTTGCCCGACTCTTGGAGATGAGAAATCAAAGCTTCCATCTCCTGCCCAAATAACACGGTACCCTGGAATGGTAAATCTTTGATGCTGGACTGCAGATCCTGGTGAAAGCCTGAAACTCTCAACCAGGTGTGGCGCCAGAGGCACACCCCGGAAGCAGCTGCCCTGGCTGCCATATCTGCAGTGTCATACGAGGCTCTCAGGACATGGGAGCCTACGTCTGAGCCCGATTTCATGATGTCCAGAAGTTCCATCTTCTGATAGGAATCTGGCATGGCCTTCAATAGCTCTTGTCCCCTCTCCCATAGAGCATTCTGGTACTGGACCATATGCGTTAGGAAGTTAAGGGACCGGATGGAACAGGTGGAGGCAGAATAAACTTTCTTGCCCACCTGGTCCAAATACCAAGACTCTGGATCGGGAGGCTGTGAGCAAGGTGTTTCGGCTGCCTGGATTTGTCATGGGCAGCCGTGATCACCGATGAGTCCGCCTGAGGGTTCTCTGCTAGGAAAGCTTCTGCCCTCGGGGCCTTATACAGCCTATCTGACTTCTTGGGAACAGTCGGGATGGAAGCTGGACGTTTCCAGGTAGTCCGAGTGAGGTCCTGGAAGGCGTCCACTAAAGGAGGGACCACCAGTGGTTTCGGCTCCTTCTGCCTCAGGTATCTTGCCAGTCTCTGGGGTTCCAGATCCAGGTCCTCCGTTTTCCACTCATTGGAGGCCTGGATATGCCTCATGACGTCCATGAAGGTTGGATCGTCTGGAGGCGAGCGAGGCTGGTCCTTCTCTCCGGGGACCGCTCTAAGCTGAGAGAGGAAGATGATGAAGGTGAGGAAGAGGGAGATCGACTATAAGATCTAGAATAGTCTGACCTCTCCTTATGACCAGACTCCCTCTGTCGTCAGTAACTGGAGGACCGACGTCGGTCCGAAGGCAGACTCCAGTCCCGAGACTGGCGACGGAGCAAAGACTGATGTCCATCAGAGGACCGACGTAAGCGTTCTTGTCTAGAAGACCGAGAAGGGCTGCGTGTACGAGACCTGGACCGGCACCGGTCTCCAGAGTCCTTGGAGTGTCGTCGGTGGTATCCAGACCGGGCGCAGGAACAAGCCCCAGAAGGAGGTGTAGGCAGTCGCTCCAAGGACTTCCGTGGGGAAGGTTCACCTCCCGGCTGTGGTTTGCCCGCTGGGTCCAGTACAGGTGTCTCGGCCGGCGGTGGGGGGGTCCGCTTCTGGACCTGCCCCCACCAAAAGGAAAACAGCTCCTGTAGCTAGTCCTTTGAAAGCTCGGCCGCCGACCCGGAAAGGAGTACTATGGGACGCCGGGCCCACGTATGAGAGACCTCCTGGGGGCCCGGGGAGGAGGGACTTCCATGCCGATCCTCATCCTTTGCCCTTCAACTGCATCGGTGGTGGTACAGATGCTGGGGTGCCGCTTGGGGGCACGGGAGAGTCCTTGGGCTCTGGAGGCGCGCCTTTAGCAGGTGGTGCCGGTGCCTTGGGAGGTGGGGTCGCAGCTTTCACCTCCAAGGGCTTAGTGGTAACCCTTAGCAGGGTTACCTTCGGCTTGGCCGGCTTCTCCCCTGAAGGGCCGGCCTTGGCCTGCAATGAATTGGGACGCTCTCCAGAGCCCAGGACTGCGACCGGGACAGACTACAGTCTTTCTCGTGTTGCTTGGATTTTTCTTTGCGCTTCCCCTTGGAGGACTGCAGATCCATCTTCTTCTCCAGAAGAAAAGCCTTCAGATGATGGATCCGGGTCCAGCTAGTAAATGCCTGGCAGGCGGAGCAGGCCTCGGTGTCGTAGTCTGGCATGAGGCAGAAAATGCAACTTTTATGCCCGTCCTTGGCAGGGATCTGCCTCCCACAATCGCACTTGTTCTGATGGGGTTCAGGTGAGGCAGATGACGGTATACTTGGAAAAAACGTAGAGAACTCTAGCAAAAAGCGGGTTTCTGGAAAATTTTTAGCTGTTCCTGGCAAGCTGGAATGAGATCTTTCTCTTCACATGCGGGACGCGACGGGAAAAGAACTGAGGTGGAGCTGGGTCTGCCCTCTTTAGTACCAGGGCCGACATCGGGGCTGGCGTCGGGGTCAGTCCCTGCTGTATAATGCTGGCTGAAAATGTTTCCGGAGGGTCCTAGTGCCTGCGCCATAGTCCTGATTGTTATAGCCTGCTGCAAGAGCTCCCACTCGAAGTAAGATCTCTAGCCGCTCAGGAACCAGGCCATCAGGTGCAGGGATTGAAGGTCCGGGTGGAGTACCTTCTCCTGGTTGACAGAGCAGGTCCGGGTGTGCTGGAAGCCGCCTTGGGAGCCTGGAGCTGAGGCTGAGGAGATCTGGATACCAGAACTGGCGCGGCCAGTCTGGGGCCACCTGGATCACCTGCACCTTGTCCCTCCTGACCCTGAGCACTTTATGAATCAAGGGGAGTGGGGGGGCAGGCATAGAAGAGCTCTGGGGTCAACGGCCTCAAAAAGGCACCCCCCTGTAGTGAACCCTGTGAGATGCCCCGCCTATCCGGCTGAGGGCATCGGCCAGCTGATTTGAGGCTCCTGCCACAGTGACTAAATGTGGAGAGTTTCCTTGCAGAGGGGCAAGGAGCGCATCCCGCCCTGCCTGTCGAGATAGTACATGGTTGTGGTGTTGTCCGTCTGGACTTGAACCACCTGACCCCAGACAAACGGAGCAAATGTGGTTAGGGCTAGGTGAACAGCTCAAAGCACCAGCAGGTTGATGTGGCATCGGGACTCGAGGGGACCAGAGCCTGTAGGCTCTGTGCTCCCCAGATGAGCACCTCAACCCATCAGAGGCGCGGTCATCAGGATGACCATCGGCTCGAGGTGGACAAATTGGAGCCCTTCCTGCAGGTGGGATGGGACGAGCCACCATTGCAGGCCATCCCACATCCTCTGGGTCACAGAGATCAACTGGTCGAGATGACCCGAGCGCTGAGACCACTGGCTGGCCAGTTCTCACCCAAAAGAATGCATAGGCCAGCGGGCCCATCGGACCACGCTGGTTGCAGGCCGCTATGTAACTCCAGAGACACAGAAGTCCCAGGGCAATACTGCTCCAACCAGAAATGATTGGACAAAGGAGGACAGAACCTCCGCCCTGTCCACTGGCAGCTGAGCTCTGCTCCGATGAACTGGATCACCTGCGCAGGCATGAGTTCCGACTTGGCCTCGTTGATCAGGAGGCCAAGTTCTAGGCAGGTCTGGAGGGCCAGATCCTTGGACCACTCCACCTCTGGCCCCGAGGGACCTTCCATCAGCCTGTCGTCCAGGTAAGGGAACACCAGGACCCCTCGGCACCTCAGGTACGAAGTCACCACTGCCATGCATTTGGTGAAGACCCTGGGGGCTGAAGATAGGCCAAAGGACATGGCTTAGAACTCAAAGGGTTCCCTCGTCTATGAAGCGGAGGAACAGTCGATGGGACATGATAGAACACGTCCTAAAGATCTAGGAAGCAGAACCACATTCCTTACTCCAGGGGTGGTATGATCTGAGCTAGCGTTACCAGGTAATAATCTTTAGGACTGCGCCCTCTGGCGTCAAAACCAAACATTAGCTAGCAGTGTCTAGTGGGGGACTGCCCACGTGACATCACGTGGCCGACGTCAGCGTGACACTATATAGTGGGATGTGCCTGCATCTGCCAGCTCTCCCGCTGTAGACCTCCAAACAGAGCGACAAGAGAATGGAAGAGGTTCCTGGAGCCAAAATAAGCTCATAGAGGAAAAGCAGAAGTTGGGGGAAGGATGGAGGGGAAAAAGGCTACCTACTGCAAGAGCCTCTCTCGAAGATCTACTGTTATGTCAAATTCTTATGTAACTGTACTATTTTACTTTGAGAGGACTCTTACAGTAGGCAATAACCTGAAGGACGAGTCCCAAGCAGTGTGAATCAGAAGGAACTGAAACACGGGACGCAGAAAAGGTCTGAAGAAAGGCAGGGAATTTAAGACAGAAGGCCTTGGAGGACATAGATAGAAACACAGAAGTTGACGGCAGATAAGGACCGCAAGGCCCATCCAGTCTGCCCATTTCTTTTTCTACCTTATAAATGTGCCATTGGCCTTTGCTCTGTCAGTGGCCTATCTATTCATACTCATCTGTATTGCTCCCTTATGCCTATCCCATGCCTGTTTGAAGCCCTGCACTGTATTCATAGCCACCACTTCCTGAGGTAGGCCGTTCCATGCATCCACCATCCTTTCTCTGGAAAAAAATTTCCTCACATTCCCCCTTAATCGGCCTCCCGCTAATCTCATGCTGTGTCCTGCTATTTTTCTTATATTTAAACATGTCAAGACTCTTTCACCTTGTTAATGCCCTTAAGGTGTTTGAATATTTTGATCATATCACCTCTTTCCCTCCTTTGCTCAAGGGTATACATATTGAGCTCCGTTAATCTGTCCTCGTATATTTTCTGATGCAGTCCCTGCACCATTTTGGTTGCCCTTCTCTGAACTGCTTCAATTTAGTTAATGTCCTTGTGAAGGTGTGGCCTCCAGTACTGCATGCAGTACTCCAGATGGGGCCTAACCAGTATCTTGTAAAGAGGGATTATTACCTCCCTCTTACGACTTGTGATACCCCTACTAATTACACCCCCAACATCCCCTAGCCTTTACCTACTGCTTTAGAGGTCTGTTTGGATGATTTCAGGTCATCGGTGATGATGATGCCCAAGTCTTTCTTCCTTGTGACTGCCAGCAACTCCCTCCCAGCCTATAGGTGGCTTTGGGTTTCTCTCCCTATGTGCATGATCTTGCACTTCTTGCATTAAATCCAAGTTGCCACTCTTCTGACCATTTTGCTAGTTTATCCAGATCTCTTCTCATTTTGCCCACCCCATCTGGATGATCTACTCTGTTGCAGATCTTGGTGTCATCTGCAAACAGACCAGCCTTACCCTCTAGTCCATCTGCAATGTCACTAATGAAGATATTGAAGAGGACTGGCCCCAGGACTGATCCCTGAGGTACCCCACTTGTGACTTGCATCTCTCCTGCCTGTATACCATTTACCACCACTCTGTTTTCTGCCCGCCAACCAGCTGACCAACTTCTGACCCACCCCAAGCCTACCCAGCTTATTTATCAATCTTCTACGTGGAACAGTGTTGAGAGCTTTGCTGAAGTCAAGGTAGGCAACATCAACTGCTCCCCCCCTTGGTCCACCACTCTGGTTACCCAGTCAAAGAAATCTATGAGATTAGTTTGACAGGACCTTCCTTCTGTAAACCCATGCGGTCTTGGATCCTGTGACCCTATGGATTCCAGTTGTTGCACTATCCTTTCCTTGAGGAGTGCCTCCATAATCTGAGCTGGAGGTGTCTAAAACCTTTCTAGTCCAAAGCCAGCCCAGGACCTAGAAGCAATGTCCAGATTGTAATGCTTGGTGACAGTGTGGACAGAGCTCCAAGTGGCCACCACACAGATGTCCATGGCGGACACATTCCTGAAAACAAGCAGTAGAAGCAGCTATGCCTCTGGCAGAATTCCCCTTAACCTCCCCCAGGAGGGTTTTACCATACTTCTGGTAACAGAACACAATACAGTTTGCCAACCACTTGGATAAACACCGTTTGGAAACTGCTGCTCCCACTCTTTTGACTGCAAAAGAAACAAAAAACTGATCCTATTTTTTGGACAGGACTTGGTACGGTTAGTGTAGTAACGCAAAATTCTGTCAACATCTAAAGTATGCAGAATTGCCTCCCCCTGATTTAAATACTCAGGGTACTACACAGGCAGTTGAACAGACTGATTTAACATGAACTCAGAAACCACTTTTGTTAAAAACTGAGGATTGGTACACAGAGCCACCCAGTCTCTGAAAAATTAAATAAGGCTTCTTACACATCAGGGTCTGAAGCTCAGAAATCCTTAGGGCGGAAGTAACTGCAACTAAAAAGACTGCTTTCCAAGATAAACAGCACATATCGCAACTGCCAGCTGGGTCAACAGGAGGCAGAGCAAGTTTCTCCAAAATAAAATTTAGATCCCGAGGAGGCGCAGGACTCTGCACTGGGGGTTTCAAGTGGAAGATCCCTTTCAGAAAGATTTTAGAGACCTCCAGCTGAGCCACAGATCTGCCCTCCACCAAGGTGTGGTAAGCAGAGATAGCGGACAGGCGAACCTTCGGCGAAGAGTAATTCAGGCCCTTGTTGGAGAGATGCAGCAAGTACTCCACGACCCAAGGAACAGGGCACAAGAAAGGGTTCCAGCCCTTCGTAAAAGGCCCAAATGGAGAAACTCTTCCATTTCATAGCATAGGTTGTCCTCGTGGAAGACTTTCTAGTCTCCACAAGGACTTCAGCCACTCTAGAGGAAACTCCAAAGCATGAAGCAGCTATGTCAGAAGGTGCCACACGTGAAGGTGAAGGGACTTCAGCCCTGATGGACCAGCATGCCTCACTCCAGAGCCAGGAAAGCATGGCAGAGGGGCAGGGGAATCTGAGGTTCCACTGCAAGCTGCTGGAGAAGCGGAAACCATATCTGGCAAGGCCAATACACGGCGATCAGAATCACATGAGCTCCCTCCAACTGAAGCTTGAGCAGCAGCCTCTGCAAAATTGGAAAGGGAGGGAAGGCGTAAAAAACCTCCCTGTCCAGCAAAGACATAGCGCATCTCACCAGAAAGCACCATGCCCAGGAGCAAGCGCACAAAACCTGGGTACTTTTGCGCTCTATGGGGAGGCGAAAAGATTCAGGTACCCCATAGCTCAAATATGTCTCTGACCACCGCTTGCTTGAGCTCCTATTGATGGACTCTTACTCTGGTGTGGCAAAGACTTTCCACTGGGACATTTTGCATGCCTGGAACATGAATCGCTGTGAGGTGTATGATGCAGTATAGCCCAATTCCAAACCTGCATCGCCTCCCTGCAGAGGAAATATGAGCGTATGCCCCCTTGCTTGTTTAGGTACCAGACAACACACACACAGTCCAACTGGACTAAGTGGGCCTTGGCACACAAGTGCTGGAACAGCACACAGCACACAGCACTGCCCTCATCTCAAATACATTTATATGCAGGGAGAGTTCTGACTGAGACCACAGCCCTAGAGTCCTGTGGGTCTAAAGATGAGCCCCCCCCCAACCCATCCCCGAAGCATCCATATTCAGGGTCTGGATGAGTGGAGGGGACTGGAAAGGGACCCACCTGGTACAGTTGCCGAGATCCTGCCACCACAGGAGATCCCGCTGCATCGAATCGGAGACCATGACCATGTGGTGTAAGCTGTCAGACCTCTGATCCCACTGCACCCTGAGCGTCCACTGTGAAATGCACGTGAAGTCTGGCCAGAAGGACAGTGGGGATGGCCCTGACCAAAACACATCTGCTGGAGGCTATCAGGCGAGCCTGCTTCTGTAATGTTTCTGCCCTGTCACGAGGGAGGAAAACCCTAACCTGAGATGTATCCAGCACTGATCCAATAAATTGGAGACACTTGAAGGGGACAAGCTGGGACTTTGGGTAGCTGACTGTAATCCCCACTTGTGTAAAAAGGGCCAGGATAGCTGAAAGGGAAAGTTCCAGCTGCTCCCTCTACGGAGCTGACAGAAGCCAGTCATCTAAGTAAGGGAATACAGTGGCCATGGCATCTCAGGGCTAACACCAGTACCGCGAGGCACTTGGCAAAAACCCAGGGTGCTGAGGACAGGCTGAAGGGGAGGGCCTTAAACCAATAATGTCTCCCTGAAAGGAGAACCTAAGGTAGCTGTGATAGGCCTGAAAAACCAGGATATGCAGGTAGGCATCCTGCATGTCTAGGGCACAGAGTCACTGCCTCTTGTGCAGGAGGGGCAGCAGACCTGGGGGAGTCAGCATACGAAGGTTTGTACTCTATGTACAGTTTTAGAGTGCTGAGGTCCAGAACTGGATGCAATCTCATCTTCCGACACCAGGAAGAAGTGGTAGTACTCCTTTGGAACAGGATCAATGGCTTCTTTTTGCAGAAGGGCCTCGATTTCTTCCCACATGAGGGAGATGCGTGCCTTTGGATAGTGAGAGATGCCCCCGGAGGCTTGATTGGGGGTCTCTCCAGAAGTTTTGTGCGGCCTTGACTCACCAGCTGAAGGATCCACGAATCAGTAATGACTGCCTCCTACCCTAGCAAGGGACTGGTGAACATTCTGCCAACCGGCTCCCCCGATGGAAGAGGAAGAGAGGCGGCAAGTCAAGAGGTGGAGGGAGGGTTGGGGAGATTTACCTCTGAGCTTTGGGTGGAGGGGTGGCTGTGGCTGAAGGTGCCAGATGTTTGGTCTGGTGTCTGGCTGTTTCATCTGCTATTTGGTCTGGTGATGAAATGGTAGTCTGGCCTTAAATCTGGGATGGTACATAGTATGGACTGACCATGAGGCTTTGCACTTGTCCTAAAGTCTGGTGATTATGTCCTGGGCATCACCCCCAAAGAGGACAGAACCTCAGAAGGGAGCATCCTGAATGGCTGCTTGGACATCAGGTGCCAAGCCTGACACCATTAGCCAGGAATATCTCCCGAGGCAAACTGCTGCAGCAGTGTCCCTGACAGAGGAGTCCACCGCATTGTATGTTGACCTTAGTGAGTGGAGACAGGCGACCTTGGCAGACCAGACAGTGTCCGCCAGAACAGTCTTGGACTCAGAGTCCGGCATGGCGTCAATGACAGGCTCCAGTTGACGAAACCAACTTCTGTTAGAAGAGCATGTGTACCAGATAATTTAGGGCGCACATGGCCAGTGTGGAGGAAGAAAGTACAGTTACGTAAGAACTTACCGTAACAGTAGATCTTCAAGAACAGCTCTTGCAGCAGGTTACACCATTAGGACTGAAGCCAGCAGGCGCCAGGACCCCACGGAAATTTTCTAGCTAGCAGTATCCAATCCCCAGTTCTCCCGCCGGAGACTCCCGGCCGCTAGATGACATCAGAAGTGGAGACTGAGGATCCGCCATCAAAAAGGTATTTGGAGCGGTGTTAGAAACACCCAATTCTAGAAAAGAGATATCAGAACAACTCTACCTCCAAAGGAGATGGTGGGAAGGAAAAGTACAGTTACGCAAGAACTTACCGTAACAGTAGATCTTCGAGAGAGGCTCTTGCAGTAGGTAATTACAGATAGGACTGACGCTGGCCGGCAGCAGGACCCCACGGAAAAATTTCTAGCTAGCAGTCCCTGGCGAGGGACCGCCCCCCGTCAGGTGACTGGCGTCATGTGACTTCAGTATAAAGGGGCAGTCCCGGACGTCCGCCTTCCAGTTCTTTCCTGCCACAGGCCTGGAAGAGAGAAGCAGATATTTCCCTCAATGGAAAAGGAGCTGAAGAAGCCTAGGGGGATGGAGGGTGGGAAGGTATAACCTATTGCAAGAGCGCCTCTCGAAGATCTACTGTTACGGTAAGTTCGTACGTAACTGTACTATCTTACTTCGAGAGGGCTCTTGCAGTAGGTAATTACAGATAGGACTGAATCCCAAGCAGTCTGGAACAAATAAAAGGCACCGGGAGGAGGAAACTACTCCTGAAAGTAGCAGTAGCCTTGCAGGCCTCAAGACAGGAGGCCCTCAAAACAGCTAGCCCGAAGCCTGCTCTACGGCGAGAGGCAATGTCCAAACTGTAAAGTTTCGTGAAGGTATGGATGGAAGATCAGGTGGCGGCAGCACAGATGTCTGCCGCAGACACATTCTTGAAACAAGCCGCAGAGGCTGCTACTCCACGAGTGAAGTGACCTCTGACTTGACCCGGAAGGGTCTTGTTGTACTTGTCATAACAGAAAGTGATGCAATGAGCCAACCACTTCGACCGGCATTGCTTGGAGACAGCATTGCCTTCCCTTTTGTGAGCAAAAAAGACGAACAGCTGGTCAGTTTTTCTGAGATCCTTTGTCCTATGGGTGTAGTATCTCAGAATCCGGTGAACATCCATGGTATGGAGTAAATATTCTCCTTGGTTGGAGTACTGCATGAAAAAGGCAGGTAACTCTATAGACTGATTTAAGCTAGACTCCGCTACCACTTTAGGCAGAAACTTAGGGTTCGTGCGAAGAGCTACTCGTTCTTTGTGAAAAATCAAATAGAGGATTTTACACATAAAGGCCTGAAGCTCGGAAATTCTTCGAGCGGAAGTAATGGCCACCAAGAAGAGCGTCTTCCACAACAAAATCTCAGATCTGGCGGATACCAAGAGGTTCAAGGGTGAAGGGTAAGTTTCTCGAGAACAAAGTTCAAATCCCAAGGGGAGCAGGAGTCCAACAGGGGCCTCAGATGAAGGACCCTCTAAGAAAAGTCTTAGACACCTCTAACTGGGCAAAGGCTTTATCAGCGAAAGGAACATGGTAAGCTGAAATAGTGGCCATGTGCACTTTCAAGGAGGAGTGACCGAGACCCAGGTCGAAGAGATGACGTAAATATTCAAGCAGAACGGCCACTGGACAGGAGAAAAGCTCCACGTTCCTAGAGGCGGCCCAAATAGAAAATCTCTTCCATTTCATGGCATAGGTGGACCTAGTGGAGGGGTTTCTAGCCTCCACCAGAATCTCGGCCACCTTAGAAGAGACACCAAAGCGAGATTGGGCTAGGTCTGCAGGAGCCATGCATGAAGTTGTAGGGACTTGAGGCCTGGATGGACCAGGGTCCCCTGATCCTGGGTCAGCAATCCTCGAGATAAAGGAAGAGGAAGAGGAGGAACCTCTGAGTATTGTTGTAGAAGAGAGAACCAGATTTGCCTGGCCCAGAAAGGAGCAATCAGAATCATTCTCGCTCCTTCCGTTGTAAGTTTCTGCAGTACACGAGGGACCAGAGGAATTGGGGGGGAAAGCATAGACGAATCTGCCCTTCCAGTTTAGAGACAAAGCGTTGCTCCAGAAAGCACCTCGCTCTGGAGTGAGCGAGCAAAAGGTGGGAAGTTTTGTGTTTTGGGAAGAGGCAAACAGGTCTATCTGAGGAGTCCCCCAAAGCTGGAAGATGTCGTTTAGAACCTTTTGGTCCAACTCCCACTCGTGTGGCAGAGCAGAGGAGTGGCTCAGCTTGTCTGCCAGGGTATTGTCGACTCCTGGAACATGGATCGCCGTGAGGTGAAGGTTGTGAAGGGTTGCCGAGTCCCAAACCCTCATTGCTTCCCTGCATATAGGTTAGGATCGAGTCCCTCCCTGCTTGTTGATGTACTACACCATGCACATGTCCGTCTGGACGGCTAGGTGACCGGGAAGGATGTATTGGTGAAGGGCTTGGAGAGCATATAGTACTGCTCGTAGCTCGAGCACATTGATGTGGAGAGCTAGCTCCAATCTGGACCATAAACCTGGGTACGGTGAGGACCCAGATGGGCTCCCCAACCTTCGCCTGATGCGTCCGTAGTCAGAGTCTGGGAGGGGGGAGGATGACAGAAGGGAACCCCCCAAAACAGGTTCTCTCGAACCATCCACCATTGCAAGTCTCTTGTCATCGGCGAGGAGATCAGAACCAGATGATCTAGGTCGTCTACGAGTTGATCCCAGTGGGAGCGGAGAGTCCACCGAGATATCCTCATGTGGAGCCGCGTGCGGGGAACTGTTGGGATGGCGGCCGCCATGAGCCCCAAGAGACGAAGAACCGACCTCGCCGGAACCTTCCTGCATTCTAATAGCAGGGAAATCTGTGACTGAAGAAAGGCCGTCCTGTCCGGAGAAAGGAAGGCCTTGCTCACCGTCGTATCGAGGATAGCCCCGATAAACTGAAGTCTCTGGGAGGGATCCAGATGAGACTTGCAATGGTTGATGGTGATACCCAGGCAAGTGAAAACCTGCTGGGTGAGGGAGAGAAAATGCAGGAGCTCCTCCCTGGACGAGGCCGCCAGGAGCCAGTCGTCCAGGTAGGGGAACACCTGAACTCCCATAGTATGCAGGTGGGCCGCTACCACTGCCAGGCATTTGGTAAAAAACTCAGGGTGCTGAGGAAAGACCAAACGGGAGTGCCCAGATTGGTAATGGTCCCCCTGGAAAGCAAACCAGAGGTACTTGCGATGCGAAGGACGAATGGCGATGTGCAGATGTGTGTCCTGCATAGCCAGCGCACAAAGCCATTGACCCGGCCGAAGAAGGGGCAGAAGGGTTTGAAGGCAGAGCATCCTGAACTTTTTGTATTCCATGTAAAGGTTCAAGGAGCTGAGATCGAGAATGGGTCCGAGATCTCCCGTCATCTTTGGGACCACGAAAAAATGAGAATAGTAACCCGTCCCTTGAAGGTGAGGAGGAACGGGTTCTATGGCCTGCTTCGTGAGAAGAGCAGATATTTCTTCCCTGACCAAAGGAAGATGGTCCCTTGCATAGGACGACTTCAGAGGGGGGTGGCGGGGTGGTTTCTGTAGAAACTCTATGGAGTGCCCCTCCGCTATAATCTGAAGCGCCCATGAATCCGTTGTTATCTTCTCCCAACCCAGAAGGTGGAGGGAGAACCTCCCCCCTACCAGTTCCTCCAGTGTGTCCGGAGGCGGTGGGAGAGGGGAGGAGTCAAGTGGTGTGGGGCAGCGCCGCAGCTGGGGCATCTGCTGCTTTTTTGGGCGGTGGGGGCCTGGCAGCTGTGGGGGCCGCGCCTTTAGTGGCCCGCCTTTCTTGGGGTTTCGCTTGTGGCAGACTGCATCTGCGAAAAGGACAGCGCTGTGGGGGATGGGGACCGTACATGGAATCCACGGATTTCAGAGACGTCCTTCTCCTGCAAGTCGGTGATGATGTCCTTGACATCACCACTGAAAAGCACTGAACCCCTGAAAGGTGCTTCCTGGATTGCTGACTGCACCTCCGGGACCAAACCTGACATGCAGAGCCAGGCATGATGCCGAAGACTTACGGCGAATGCGGAGCTCTGCCCGGCAGTGTCCACTGCATCGTATGTCGTCTGCAGGATGTGACGACTGGTCGAATGAGCAGAACAGACCAAGTCAGCTAACTCCTGCTTGACTTGGGAGTCAGGTAAGGAGTCAATCTTGGATTCCGCCTGGGTAAGGATGGCCTTCTGGTAATCCACCATATGAGCTACATAATTCAGGGCCCGAATTCCCAGTGTGGAAGAAGCGTATATTTTTTTTCCATACTGGTCCAGGAGGCGAGATTCCTTATCCGGAGGAGACTAGCTTAGATGTTTAGGATGTGCTGACCGGCCGTGAGTGGCGCTTATCACGACAGAGTCTGCACGAGGGCGAGAATCCAAAAAGTCTACACCCTCCGGAGCCTGGTATAGCCTGGACTTCCTAGGAAGCGGGCCTAAAGCCGACGGTTGTTTCCAAATAGTGGAAACAAGGTGGGCATGAGGCTCGATCCAGGGCGGCACTAAGGTAGGAGCCGTAAGGGGCAGGTCCAGATCGGCGAGTTTTACCCGCTGAGGATCTGGTTCCAGAGAACGCCACCGATGTACTTCCTGGCTCTTCCTGAGCAACTCCGTGAAGGAAGGATCCTCCGGAGGAGACTTCGGAGGAGTCCTCGGCCGGGGCTTGGACGGAGAGCAAGGCTCGTCGTCTCTCTCGGCGCATCTGTCGGAGGAATCAGAGAGCGAAGAAGAAGAAGAATCAAAAGCAGAATAAGACTCCCTGGCACGTCTAGGGGGAGGAACGGGTTCCTTAGGAGGGGATCCCTGGACGCGTGTCCTGCCCCTCTCGGGATCCAGAGGGAAGGGCTCTGGGATCCGGAGGCGGTGAGGGAGTGTGCCGTCTTGGGTGTACGGGGGCCGGAGGCGGTACCGTCGCCGTAAGGTGGCTCTCTACTTCCTTGGTGAGCTGAGCCTTGGCCTCCAGCTCACCAGGAAGCCAGAGTCTCCTGCAGATCCACCAGCGGCCGGGGGGGGGGCAGTGGAGGAGGAGGAGGAGGGGGATAAGTGTACAGATTGTATCCGGAAGGCAAGTATCCGAAACCCGGCTGCGGGAAAACTGGTGTCGGGTACTGCGGCGCTGGATACTGCGTCGGATAGGACGGCGGGTACCCGGGTGACGGAGGAGCTGCCGGAGCAGACGGCCCGGAAGGAGACCCCACGGGCGGGTCAACATTGAGAGGCCCGGGGGGGGGTTGGAATATCCCCCGCATCGCCCAGGGACGGTGGAGAAGAGTCCCCGGGGTCAGGCTGGGGTAACTCTGGGCCCCATAGACGGCAGCAAAAGCTGTGGGCAACCGGGTACGACGGGGTTGAGGGTCCATCATAGGTTCCGTCTGCTGCGCTGAGCCGACGCGGCGCTTAGGGACTGGTTCCAGCGGCGCCGGAGGAGCCGCGCCTGACTTACGGGGTCCTCGCCGGAGGCAGGTCGAGGAGAGGTGGCTGGTCCCGAGGGGGACGAGGTTGTGCGCCGCCCTGAAGGGTCGGGAGGAGCAGACGTCCGGCTTATGGGAGGTGCCCGCACCAGTAGGCTGCAAGCCTGCGGCAGTACTGGGAGCAGAGGCCTTCTTTTGCCCGGAGGCGCCCGCAAGGCCCGATTGCGAGCACGACGCTTCCTCCAAAGCCTTGGAGGCTGCCGGACGTTCCCCCGGAGGGGATGTTACCTGGGCCGCGACCCCGGCCGGAGTCGCGGGCGAGGAGGCCTTCTCCCGGTGCCTTTCTTTGTCCCGCTTTTTACGATGACCTTCAGGAGAAGTTGATGCCTGCCTGAGCTTCTTCAATTCTTTTTCCATTGAAGACATGTTCTTTAGCAGACTGGCTTCGAGGGACTGTTGGCGTCGTCTGTGGGTAGCCACGTTGAAGTGCAGGCAATGCGGGCACTTGTCGACCAGATGGTTGGGGCCTAAGCTAAAAAGGCAGAGAGAATGGCAGTCCTTGTGTGGCAGTTGGGCGCCGCACGAGTTGCACTTGTTTTTGGAAGGTGTAGGGGACGACATACACCGATGCTGACCTGACGATAGAGAAGAAAAAAAAAAAAATACTCAAACTTCGGTAAAACAGACGAAAGAACAGGGCTTTGCTAAGCATGAACTTTACCGCGAGGCGCTGCATGAGCTAACGGTGGGAAAGAACTGGAGGGCGGCATCCGGGACCGCCCCTTTATACTGACGTCGCACGACGCCGGTCACCTGACGTGGGGCGGTCCCTCACCAGGGACTGCTACCAAGAAATGTTTCCGTGGGGTCCTGCCGGCGGCTGGCGGCAGTCCTATCTGTAATTACCTACTGCAAGAGCCCTCTCGAAGTAAGATCTACCTGCTGCAAGAGCTGTTCTCGAAGATCTGTTACGGTAAGTTCTTGCATAACTGTACTATCTTACTTCAAGGAACTGCTCTTGAAGCAGGTCACACCATTAAGACAGATTCCCAAGCAATACTGGAAATCCCTCGCAGGTGAGAGGAGGCTAGGTAGATATCGCGAGTTGGACTGAAGCCTAGGATAGGAGTCCCTGAAGGACTGATAGACCAAAACCAGCTCTTCGCCGTGATGCAATGTCCAGGCTATAATGCCCGATAAAGGTGTGCACGGTGCTCCAAGTGGCTGCTTCGCAGATGGCTGAAGTGGACACGTTCTTCATGGCTGCAAAGGAGGTAGCCACCCTCCTTGTGGAATGACCCTTAACCACGCCTGGTAAAGGTTCGTTACATGTCTGGTAACAGAACATGATACAATGGATGAGCCACCTGGACAGCGATTGTTTAAGAACCGGAGCTCCCATCATCCTATGGGCGAAGGAGACGAAAAGCTGATCAGATTTACGGTGGTGCCTGGTTCTGGTCAGGTAGCATCTTGGACACCAATGCACATCTAGAGTGTGCAACAGGGCCTCTCCTCTATTAGAGTATTTAGGAAAATACACTGGTAAGTCAATGTCCTGATTGAGGTTGAGAGCTGAGACCACCTTAGGTAGAAACTTTGGATTTGTCCTTAGGAACACCCTGTCCTGGTGAAAAAAACAAATAAGGTTCTTTGCACATCAGTGCGTGAAGTTCAGAAATCCTTCCAGCCGAAGTAACAGCAACTAAAAAAATTACGTCTTCTATGTTAGGAGACGTAGCTCGCAATCCATGGCTGGTTCAAAAGGTGGCAGCATGAGCTGCTCCAGGACAAAGGGTAAATCCCATGGAGGAATAGGATCCTTAATCGGAGGTCTAAGGTGGAGAACCTCTCAGGAAGGCTCGTGCTGTGTCCAACTGAGTTATGGGACATTGGCCTATAGGTGTATGATAGGCTGAGATGGCACAAAGGTGTACTTCAATAGAGGAGTAGGCCAAGCCTCCCTGGAAGAGAGACAGGAGGTAGTCCAGGACCAACCTTTCCGGATAATCCATTGGGGAAAGTCCTCGTGCTTGAGCCCAGAGGCAAAATCTGTGCCATTTCATGGCGTATACGGCATGAGTGGCTGGTTTTCTAGCAGCCGCTAGAACATCTGCTATCTCTTGCTAGACCCCGTACCGCATGATAGCAATGTCTCTAGGAGCCAGGCGTGCAGGTTCAGAGAGCGAAGGTCCGGATGGACCAAAAAACCTGCCTCCTGGGACAATAAGTGACAGCTGATTGGTAGAGGCACCGGAGGTTCCTGGGACAGCTGGTGCAGCAGAGGGAATCTAATCTGTCTGGGCCAAAAAGGTGCGATTAATATCAGCGTCGCCTGCCCTCTCTGGAGTTTCAATAGGACCCTCTGGATCATTGGGAAGGGAGGAAACGCGTAGAGGAATCTGCCCATCCAGGAGTGGGACAACACGTCTCGCCAGAAAACACCAGGCCCTGGATCTAGCGAGCAGAAATTGGGCAGTTTTGCGTTGGATGGGGATGCGAAAAGGTCCAACTCTGGTGTGCCCCATCTGTGAAACAGATCCTCTACTACCTCCTGGAGTAGTTCCCACTCGTGGACTCTGGCCTGAGAGCGGCTCAGGCTGTCTGCGATGACGTTGTCCACACCTGGGACATGAACGGCAATGAGGTTTGTGCCGTGTTGTAGAACCCAATCCCACACCTTCATGGCCTCCCTACAAATGGGTGCCTCCTTGTTTGTTGAGGTAATACATCACTGCGGTATTGTCCGTTTGTAACAGGAGAGTACCCGGTGGGATCTCCGACTGGAAGGCCTGCAGGGCATAAAGAACTGCGCTCATTTCCAAAATATTTATGTGGAAATGAGCTTCCTGGGGTGTCCACGAGCCCTTAGACCTGACCCCATCGAAGTGTGCTCCCAAACAGAAACCTGAGGCATCCGTGGAGGGAATCACAATCGGAGATGGCGCAATGAAAGAGACCCCTGCCAACAGGTTCTTTGATTCTAGCCACCATTGCCAATCCCAGATTACGGCATTTGTGATCCGAACTGGAAGCTGTAAATGGTCTTGCTTCTGATCCCATTGAACCCGTAACTTCCACTGGGTCACCCGGATGTGGAGACTGGCTAGCCGGACTGTTGCAATGGCCACAGCCATGTGTCTGAGCAGGCAAAGGACCAGTCTGGCTGGGACAGTCTTCTTTGCCAAGATGTCCTTGATGAGGGATCTGATGTGTTCACACGGTCCTGGGGCAGAAAAACTCTCCCTTGGACGGTGTCCAGAACTGCGCCTATGAACTGCAGATTCTGTGACAAAACCAAGTGTGACTTCTGATTGATAATGATGCCCAATGTCCCGAACAGGGACTGAATACAGTGAATTTCGGACATCAGAGCCTCCCAAGAGGATGCCATGAGGAGCCAGTCGTCCAGGTAGAGGAACACAAAGTGGCCTTGTCTCCTTAGATCCACTGCTACAACTGCCACGCACTTCGTAAACACCAGAGGCGCCGATGACAGTCCAAAAGGGAGGGCTCGGAACTGATAATGTCGACCTAGAAATTCGAAGCGCAAGAACTGCCTGTGTGCTTGAGCAATGGGTATGTGCAGGTAGGCATCCTGCATGTCCACGGATGCTAGGAAAGTGCCCTGCTTGAGCATGGTTATCAAACCGTGAAGGGTCACCATGCGGAAGCGTTTGTAAAGGATCGAAGCATTGAGATCGCAGAGATCCAGTATTGGACGGAGGTCCCCTGTCTTTTTGGGAACCAGAAAGAAGTAGGAATAGTAACCTGCACCTCTCTGGTTCCTCAGTACGTGCTCTATAAACTTCTTTTCCCAGAAGCGAGAGTACCTCCTGCTGTAGGAGCAGTGTGTGCTGACCCGAACAGGGAAGCAGGGGAGGTCTTGATGATGGGTGGTCAAGGAATTCTATAAAGTGACCTCTCGACCAGTTGAAGGACCCACCGGTCAGCGGTAATCGATTGCCACCATGAAAAGTGACGAGCGATATGACCCCCAACCTTTTCTGCCCTTTGATCAAGAGGAGGGTTGGGGGCCAGGAAGGAGTCATGCTGTGGTGGCATTACCCCCGTAGGCTGGGCTGGTTTGGTATACCGCTGACCTCGGCCTGGGGAAGACTTAGGTTGGGCCTAATGATGGAAGGTGCCCCTTTTCTGCTGGCTGGAACGTGGCTGCTGTCGTAGTCGGCCATGAAAACCGCTCTGGTTCCTACGAAAGGAACCAGATTTGGGTCTGTACATGGCCTGTACGGTCCTTACTGCCTTCCCGGCGTCCTGAAGCTTGGTGATGACCTTTTCAGAGGGTTCACCAAACAGGACCTCTCTTATAAGGGACGTCCAGGATACTCTTCTGTACATCCGCGGTAAAACTGGAGACACAGGGCCAGGAGTGTCTCTGGAGACAGAAGCCTGAATCTGCACCCCTGGCAGACGAGTCCACAGAATCATATGGTTCTTAACGCTTGGGTCCCCATGTCTGACCCTGTGCGGAGGAGGTTCAAGTGCTCAGCCTTCTGCTCGCCATCCGGTAGTTTGTCAACCAAGTCCTGATCCTGTTCCCACAGGGCATTCTGAAACTGAACCATACGAGTCCAATAGTTCAGTGACCCGATGGAGCATGAAGCAGCCGCATACATGTGCCTCCCCAGGGCATCCAACTGCTTGGATTCCTGGTCTGGTGGCTGTGTACTCAGATGTTGTGGTCGTTGAGATCTATCATGGGAGGCCGTAATGACAAGGGACTCAGCCAGAGGTTGTTGCGCCAAGTACTGGTCCTCTGCCGGGGCCCTGTACAGGTGGTCAGCTTTCTTCGGCACTGCGGGGGTGGAATGCGGACGCTTCCATGCACCCTTGGTGACATCTGCGAAGGTGTCCACCAAGGGTGGCACCACCACAGGCTTAGGGTCCTTCTGCCGAAGGTAACGAGCTAGGCGCAGTCTCTCGGGATCGAGATCTTCCGAATCCCATCCCATGTTCTCCTGGATGTGTCTCATGATTTTGGAAAAAGAGGGATTATCCGGAGGTGACCTGGGTAGGTCTCGTGGGTCAGGTGATGGGATGCTGATTGGAGAAGGAGACCTGGAGGTATCTGAGGTGTCAGGTCTAGAATCATCCCCCCTCGGAGTGGACCGTCGACATCTGGGTCGCTTAGGACTAGGAGACCTCGAGGGAGATCTTGAAGGGGGCCTTCTCCATTCTTTGGATCTTCCCCTAGGAGGTGGAGTAGGTCCCTTGGGGGTCGGTGGTCTTCCTGCTGGCCCCTGTGGTGGAGGAGGGGGAGTAGGAGGTGAAGGAGTAGGGGGAGGAGGTTTGAATGGGATCACATCCTTCTTTATTGTGTCCCACCGAAAGGTTAAGGATCTCTGACCTCTTGAATATTCATACCGGACGACGGACCTGGCACCAGTGGTCTGTCGCCGGTATAGGGAATCAGGTCAGAGGGAGTAGCCGGGTTTGGCGAAGGCTCCTGTGGAAGCCTGATGTCCTCACTGCTGCCTGCCTGGTCATCAGGCAACGTCAGGTCCTCCTCCGTAGAGTCCTGGCAACTGGTGTCCACCGGTGATTGGGAGGCAGTCTTCGGCTCCAGCGAACGTCTCACTGATGGGTGCTTAGCCGACGTCTGGTCCGACGGGAGTTTAACCGATGAAGGGTCTGAAGCCCGCTTCGGGTCAGTCTGTTTTAGGGAAGTCAGGTCCTTAGTCTTCCTGGGAGGGGGATCCGGACCCCTACGAGGCTGGGATGCTGATCTGGCATCACAGTACTGGCGTCTCTCTGAGGAAGCTTATTTTGAAGAGGACTTGGACTGGTGATGGTCTGAAGACTTCGAGGAGGCCTGGGAGGGTGTTGAGTAAGCCGAAGGCCTGGAAGTCCTGAAGGGATACAGAGAAGGTGAAGTGCTGCCTGAAGACTTAACCTTTACTGGAGGGAGCTGAGAGCGGGCCCTGGAGGGAGAGCGGTCTGAGCACGTGGAGCCTGAGCTGGTGCGTGAGTCTGAGGGGATCTGGACCTGGCCTTCTCCCGATGCTTAAGGGACTTAGAGGTAGACTCACCTCTGGAGGCAGGGTCTTTGTCCATGCTTTTTAACTTTTCTTCCAAGAGAAACCCCTGAAGTGCCTTCTGGTGGCGGACCCGGGTGAGACTGTTGAACCCCTGGCAAAAGGAGCAGGCCTTGGTGTTGTGTTCCGGTCCTAAGCACCGCAGGCAGGCTGAATGGAGATCCTTGAAAGGGATCTGTTTGCCGCAGGCACACTTGGAGGGATGTCCTTCTGAGGAAGGAGTTGAAGATGCCGACATTTAGTAGGTAAAACTTTGAAAGTTCTAGTCGTCGTACGCTAGAGTGGGACTGTGAGGCCAATGCTGGTGAGTCGATGGTGGGAAAAGAACTGGGGAATCTGGGGGACCACCCCCTTTTATATGATGCCTGATGGGGCCGGGGCCAATGTTGGGCTGCTAGCTAGAAAATTTCCATGGGGTCCTGGTGCCTGCCGGCTTCAGTCCCAATGGTGTAACCTGCTGCAAGAGCTGTTTCTCAAAGCAAGATTAGAAATTCCTCCCAAATTGGTCCAGCTGCCTCGACTCCTTGTCAGGAGGGGAGGTGCTCATATGTCTCTGCTTGGTGGACCTGTCATGAGCTGCCATAATGACCAGAGTCTGCCTTCAGGTGGACACAGATGATCCTTCTCTGGTGTCCTGCATGTCCGTTCTGCCTTTTTGCCACTGCCAGGATGATGAAAGGCATAATCCAAATGGTAGAAGCCAGATCTTCGTGAGGCTCTAACCACGGGGCGCAAGGACGGATGCAGTCTCCTGTATATCCAGATGCTCAGCTAGTCTCCGATGCTTGGGATCCTGTGCGTCAGTCTTCCACTTATAAGCCTCAGCTATCTTTATTAGGAGGTCTGTGAATGAAGGGTCCTCTGGAGGCCATTTGGGGGACTCCTTGGGCTCCTCTGGAGAGGGACTCAAACACCGAAGCTGAGGAGGAGGACCTGGACTCCAAGTCCGAGGAGTCTGAAGACGGGAAAAGAAACATCCTGAGACCTAGTAAGGAGAATGTCCATTGCTGGTCCAGTCGAAGGACCTTTAGTCAGGCCAGACTGGTGCGGGTCCAGCAGAGAGGAGGACCTGGGAATCTGATCCGGGCAAACCAGGGTAAAGGCTCTTGCTGGGTGCCATCTGTCCAGCTCCAAGAAGAGCAGTGACTTGGTCTCCAACCACCAGAACTGGAGGATGGCCCAGAAATCCACCAGTAGCTGAGGAGGAGGGGACTGACAGACAGGCTGAAACACTGAAGAGAACCCTGGCGTCAGGTACCCAGACATATGGTACCTGTGAGTCAGGCAACCTGGCAAGAAGTAGGTAGGCATATACCCTGGCGTTGTAAAGCCTGACTAAGGGCAACCTGGTGTGTAATGAGATGCCGGGTAACCGGGTGGAGGGTAGCCCGGAGGCTCAGATGGCGGTGCCGTGGGACCAGATGGTGGATCTTGAAAGGGTCTGAAACTCTGCCCAGAAGAACCTGTAAGAACAGGGTCAGGCACGGGACCAATGCCCACAGTTGGCCCCACCAAAGAACTGGTGGGGAGGGGCCTGGAAGGTTGCCCAGGAGGTAGACTTGAGGTCCGGAGGTGACCTAGCAATTAATGTCACCAGATGGACGAAGCTCCTTATAGGGAGAGGAAGGGCTAACCCAGTGGGAAGACCCAACCAGGAAAGGCTGTGTCAAGACCAGCAGCTGGCTCTCGTCCGGCTGGACAGTCTGGTCCCACGCCGGAACCCAATGTGAGCGTGTCAGGTGGATGGTCCAACAACAGGCTAATCAACCTTGGCTGTGCTGACACCACAGTTCCCGGTGCCCAACTTATTAGCCCAGGCGGGGTTGTTGGTTTTGGGGGCAGCCTCACCTAACTGCCTAGACCCCACAGTAGTGATGTATCTAAGAGTGGCAGAGGCCTCAGACTCTGCTGAGGCACCCGCGGCCACTGTGACCAGTGGTGGCACAGGAACCAAGGGCTGCTCCTGGGAAGGTGGGGCAGACTTGGAAGCAGTAGCAGTCTTCCTGGAGGAAGAGGGCCGCTGATTGCCTGAGAGGCCAAAGGGCACGCAGGTGAGAGGGGGACCTATCTGGTCCCATTGCTTCTCCTGGTCCCTCTTGTGCTTTTGAGGGTCTGTAGATGAGGATGAAGCGCTCCTCAGCTTCTGCAGCTTTTTCCATTGTGGCCATCTTTTTTAGCAGGTGGGCCTAGAGGGCTTTCTGGCAGCGCTTCCGGCCTGGCTGAAGCTCAAGCAAGCCTCATAATCCTCGGTCTTGTGCTCTGGACCCAAGCAAAAGAAACAAAGGGAGTGGGAATCCTTGTGCGAGAGTTGCGTACTGCAAGAATCGCACTTATTTTTACGTGACTCATGGATGACTGAAGACATGCACATAATTGAGATTTGAACGATGAAGGAAAAAAGGATACTCATCTGAAAAACCGCAGTGACCATCAACACAAGGTCCAACGTGTACAGGTCGACGGTGGGAAAGAACTGGAAGGCAGGCATGGGGACTGCCCACTACGTAGTGTCACGATGACATTGGCCACGTGATGTCGGGTGTGCAGTCCCCAGCCAGACACTGCTAGCTAAAGTTTCTGTGTGGTTCTGACGCCAGGGGGACAGCCCTCAAGGTTACCTACTGCAAAAGCCCTCTTGAAGCAAGATCCAAGAAAGCAAGGAGGGCAGTAAGAGAGGCAAAAGTAGACACTAACCTGCTTACTGCAGAGTAGGTCAAGGGCAGGGAAAAGCAGTTTTTCAGGTATATTAAGAAGTTAAAAGAAAGGAGGGGTATTGTTCCACTAAGAGAGGTAGGGTAATACAGGAGGATGTGCAAAAGGCAACAGTCCAATGATTACTTTTGCTCCATCTTCACAAGGGAAGAGATCAGGCCCCTGACAGAAAGTGGCATCAAGGGTTTCCAGACACGAGGCAGCCAGTATTTACCAGGAAAAGGGTCTAGATAGGGCTAGCAGCCCTTAAGATACGCAAAGTTCCAGGGCCTGATGGGATGCATGAGAGGTTACTCAAGGAACTGGATAAACAAAATTGGCAGAACCCTTGGTAGGGCTATTCAATAGCTCATTACAGATGAAAGACTAGAGGGTAGCAGATGTAGTTCTGCTCCATAGAGGGGGTCTTGGGGGGGGACAAGAAGCAACAAGTGAACTACAGACATGCCATTCTTACCCCTACTGTGGATAAACTGGTGGAGTCACTGGTCAAAGAGGGCCTTGTGGACTATCTGGAAAGCAATCTACAGGACAGTAAACGGCATGGGTTTTTGGCAAGGAGGTTGTCAGATCAACCACGATAGTTTTATCAGACTGGGTGATGAGGGTATTGGATGGGGCCACGATGTTGATTTACAGAGTCTTCAAGCAAGGCTTTTAACTCTGTACCTCACAGAAGACTGCTGAAGAACATGGAGGATCAGAGTTCGGCAAGGGACCGAGTAAGATATGTAGGAAATTGGCTGAAAGAAAGGTAGCAGAGGGTTGGGATTAATGGTGTCAAATCAAAAGAGAGGGAGATCACGAGTGGGGTGCTACAGTGATCCATTCTGGGTCCTGTTCTCTTCAATATGTAATCAGCAACATTGCAGAAGGAATCCAGGGCAAATTGTGTCTTTTTGTAAATGACACTAAGCTCTTCGGAAGATTATTATGACGAATTTGGGAGATGCATAGTAACCTGTAAAGACTAGAGATTGTCTAAGGTTTGGCAATTAAAATTCAACACCAAAGAGTGCTAGGTGATTTAACTAGCGAACAAGAAACCCAGGACAGGGTACTGGACAGAAGGGTAATATGCTGAGCACTACGGCAGAGGATAGGGACCTAGGAGTCAACATTAGTGATGCCCTTAAACAATAAGGTCAGTGCAGCAAGACCTACAGTAAGGCAAACAAGATGCCAGGATGTATCAGAAGGGGGTACTGACAGTAGACGAAATAAGGTATTACTATTGCTTTGTAGGTAGTTTGAGGCCACACCTGGAATACTGTGCCCTGTTCTAAGTCCTCACCTCAGTAAAGAGAAGGACTGGCTAGAGACTGTGCAACAAAGGGTGATCAGGATGATTCAGGGTCCACAGGATAGATAGGTTCAAAAGCACTGAACATGTACTCACTGTAGACCATACAAGAGAGGTGATGTGATGGAGACTTTTAAGTTCTTGAAAGAAATAACGTGAACTGTGAGGAACTATTCAGTATAATTAATAGTTTAAGGACATGGGGCCACGAGTGGAAACTGATGGCGGGGGGGGGGCGCGGGTTTAAGGGGATATGATAAAGTTTTATCTTGCAGAAAAGGTGGTGGAACTGTGGAACAGTCTGCCAGCTGAGGTGGCGGATGCCAAAGTCAGGCACAGTTTCAAGTATGGCTGGGACAGAGTGAAGGGTATAGTGGTTACTAGGGGTGGAAGCAGGAGGGAGGAGAAATGGGGTGGATAGTGAGGGCTCGTATCCTGTATGGACAATAGGTCCCAGGGCTTGTTATGGAACACTGGTCTTTCTATGCCATCACTGTCTAGGTTTCAATGTTGCTATGGTCAATGACACATTGTGACCTTGTGAAAGCTGCGACTACCAAGTGCCACAGTCTTCCCAGAAGTAGGACCAGGCAGCAGTAGCACCTCACCAAAAACATGCTGCTACATCTAAGCTGGATGGTCCTGGGTAAAATCCTGTAGCCACGAAAACACTGCAGGGTTGATTTTATTTATTTTTTTTTTTTATTATGTTCTTACAGTCAGATACTTAAATTACACATCATGACCTATGAAATATACCCATACATGGTTTCGGCTTTTAAGAAAAATACACACAGTACTAGACTCACAGACGACATTTAGAACAGTCTGTGTTTAAGTGCTTTTCTGTCTCATGGTTGTCAACTAGTCAATCACTGGAAATAAACTCAAGGGCGAGGTCTCTCTCTTCAACCAGTTCTTTGGCAGTTGCGTCCATCTTCTCACGTGAAAAGTCATTGATGGGAAGGCCTTCAACTGTCTTCCAGCTTTTATCCTACAAGAAACAGAAGGTTATATGAACAAACAAAAAAACACACAAAATTATTGATGCGTTAAGAACTAGCCCTGGTGAGTAGGCAAAGTCCAAGTGAATACCATCTGAACCAGACTACTGTAAATTTTCTCTGCACCAGTTGATATTTTCAGAAAGTAAGTGATGCGGCCAGCCCACGGGCGCAGGGGCAAAGTGCCGACCTGCGGCACTGATGACCCGGGTTGCCAGAGGGCCGGCCGGGAGAAGTTTGAGCATCCAGTGACTGCTTTCCCTCGGGGAGTGCGTTTGCGCACTGGGACACCTGGCGGAGGCCGGTGCACCACAGCATCAATGTCAGCACATCGGGTGTGGTGGTGGTGGTGGGGGGGGAGAGAACGTGGGGCAGATGCCAGTAGTCATGGCACATCTCCGCCTCTGTATACCAGCGGAAAAACAAATCTTGTGGTTGGCAGCCTCCGGCTTCAATTAGCCTCCAAACCAGCTCCCCCGGCTAGTTGGTTACTTGTTTCACGGCACTACAGGGCAGATGCCACGACCCCACCCCTTGGGAGGTAGGCCAGGGGTTTCAAGGGAACGGCACGGCAATGGAGGTGGGAGTGCAGAGGTCAGTGACTGGGCGGATGATCAGCGGCCAACTGCAGGGCAAAAAAAGAAGAAAATAAAGAAAGTAAGTGATGCAGTTGTGAGTATTCCACTCAGGTACGACATCATAACTGAACCAGGCAGCAGTGTGTTGTGCCACTGTGCTCTCCCACCTAGGTTCAGCAGCAGACCCAAGTGAAATTAAAACAAAATAAAACATTTAAACTGTAATACATAAATTTAAGAATATAGGTTGGCATTAAGTGTCTCCTTCCAATTTTCATCCTATGACCTACAAATTGCCCGTCTGCCCAGACGTAGGGTTTCTTTTGCATACCAGTCACATACAAGCAGTCCTTTATTTTTGCAGTTACATTCTGCACAGTTAGCTTTAACTCTCGCCATATCTATTTGGTAGCATACTGCTGTGGAAGGTATAGCATCTGTATATTTTTGGGGGGGATTGTCAAGGATGATCTAATATTTTTCCAGAGTAAGGGTCCTCTTATTTTAGCTTGACATGATCTATATATGAAGGGTTCCTAAGATTTGACCATATCGCTTCATTTGAGCAAGAGTACAAGACAAGAGCATGGATACAGCTACTCTTCAGTGCGTGAACTCTTCGCTGCAGTGAACGGCACACAGGACCTCCCTATGGTGAGACCCCACTCTGCCAACTTCTACTACCCTGCCCAAAATCCTCTGACCAGGAAACCGTGACAGGATCTTTACTGCCCCCAATCTGACCATCCAGCTTCCCCCCCAAAAAAACAAAACAAAAAAAAAAAAAACACAAACACACACACCCCTACCTGGGGATTTCCAGAATCTAGACTGCAGTGCCACTGGTTCAGCAGGTAGCACACTCTCCACTGAGGTCAGGAGATCAGAAAGCTGTGGTTTCTTTCCCCACATCAGGCACTTGGGTTAATATCCCAATACTGACACTGCAGTGCAGTATGAGGGAGGTGCTGCACTCCTGAAGTGCAGTCTTTTGTACGAGGAAACAGAAGGAGCAGGACAGAAAACTGTACCACTTAAGGGAGAAGGAAGCAGGGAAGGTAGTCAGAATAGCAAAGGCACAAACTGAAGAAAAGATAGCCAACTCTGTTAAGGGGATAAAACCCTTTATAGGTACATCTGGGAGCGTAGAAAGACAAAGGGAGGGATAGTGAGGCTGAATAGAATGAACGGTGGGTGGGCAGATAGGGACAGTGAAAAAGCAGGGATACTGAACGAATACTTCTGCTCAGTATTCACAAAAAGGAGGGAGGTGCCCAGTCCAATTAACAGAAGCACTATGAATTTGGGGTTTAGATCCCAGTCCTTCACAGAAAAAAGTTCTGAAAGAACTCCTAAAACTGAAGGTGGACAATGGGGCCTGATGGAATTCACCCCAGAATTCTAGAAGAATTAAGGAAAGAACTAGTGACACCACTGACTACTCTTTTTAAAGTAGTCATGGGAAGATGGTGTGGTACCTGAGGACTGGAGGAAGGTGGATGTGATGCCCAGTCACAAAAGTGGGAGCAAGACAGAGGCAGAAAACTACAGATCTGTCAGTTTGACCTCTGTGGTAGGGAAAGTGATGGAATCGTCTAGAGGCCAGTGGGGCACAGGACCCAAGGCAGCATGAGTTCACAGCAGGAAGGTCATGTCAGACAAATCTAACAGATTTCTTTGACTGGATGACCCAAAGCAGTAGACCAGGGAGGGGCTGTGGACATGGCCTACCTAGACTTTAGCATGGCATCTGACAGTCCCACACAAAAGATTAACAGTCAAATTAACCAGCCTGGGAGTGGGTCCCAGGGTGGTAGCCTGGGTAGAACATTGGCTGGACAACAGGACACAGAAGGTAATTGTAAATGGAGTCCACTCTGAAGAAAGAGGGGTTACTAGTGGGGTACCGCAGGGTTCAGTACTGGGCCTAGTCCTTTTTAATGTGTTTTTAAGTGACATTGCAGAGGGACTGGAAGGAAAAGTATGCCTCTTTGCAGATGACACAGATCTACAATAGGGTTGATACACAAGGAGGCGTGTAAAGGACGAGAAGGGACTTGGCAAGGTTGGAGGAATGGTCAGAAGTATGGCAGCTTGATTCAATGCAAAGAAGTGTAAAATAATGCAACTGGGAAACAAAACCCAGGGGAGATTACACAATGTGTGTGTGTGTGTGGGGGTAAGGGCAGCAACAACAAAAATGGAAATGGACCTGGGGGTAATCATATCAGATGACTAAGGTAAGCAGGCAATGTGGGAAGGCAGTAGGGAGGGCTGGGGGGATACTGGGATGTATAGGGAGAGACATCAACAGTAGAAAACAGGAAGTTGTTATCCCTCTGTACAGACAGTTGGTGAGACTCCATCTGGAGTACTGCATGACGTTCTTGAGACCCCATCTCCACAAGGACATAGGATGGAGGCAGTCCAGAGGCGGGCAACTAAAATGGTGTAGGGTCTGCAACAGAAGCCATATGAAGAGACTAAAGGAGCTTAATATGTATACCCTTGAGGAAGGGGGGTGGGGAACATGACAAACTTTTAAAGTACCTCAGTGGAATCAACAAAGTCCAAGAGGGTAGCATCTTTCAGAAAAAGATGTGCAAGAACAAGGGGACACAATTTGAAGATAGAGGGGTGGATGGCTCAGGGGCAATGTGAGGAAGTATTTTTTTCCACAGAGGGTGGTGAATGCATGGAAAAGCCTTCCTGAGGAGATTATGCAGTCTAAAACTGTGGGAGAATTCAAGAATGCATTGGACAGACATAAGGCAATTTTTGTGGGGAGTAAGAAGAAATAGGCTGTTGGTTATATAGGATCTGCAGCTTATCCTGTAGCTAGGGAAATGGGCAGACTAGGTAGGCCAAGTGGTCCTTATCTGCAATCAAAGTCTATGGGGAGTAAGAAATAGGCTGTTGGTTATATAGGATCTGCAGCTTATCCTGTAGCTAGGGAAATGGGCAGACTAGGTAGGCCAAGTGGTCCTTATCTGCCATCAAAGTCTATGTTTCTATGTTAGACAGTCGAGGTCCAGGAGCGGAGAAAGTCCAGGAGAGCTGGTCAGGTGGGTCCAGCGTCTGGCATGTGAACCATTCCCTCTAGGTCTGCAGGCATCCTTCTGTACTCCGTGGCATTTCCTCTTTACGTATCCCCTCCAAGGCTTGAACATGCAATGACCAGCATGCCACACGCAGGCCATCCGCCGACACCTTCCCCAGTGCTATGGGATCCCTCGGTGGTTGTGCCCTCAGTATTCACTAGGGGCAACAAATACCCCCACCCTTCCAGGAGAGGAGAGCCGTCCCCTGGATGCTCCATCCTCTCCCCCTCCTCGTCCGACCCCTGGCAACTCAAGCTCGCTCCCGAACCTGGGTCACCGGCGTGGCATGAGGCAAGGCAGATGCCTTAACCCTCATCACCACTGGGCCTGCTCAGATGCAGTTTTGAGTGTACGTTGTACAACCAATAGCTAAAACCATATAACTTTAAGTTGTCCTCTACCAATTTTAACCAAGGTGCAACAAGCCACTATCACAACATAGCATCTTTTTGACGCAACTTGGGGCTAGCCCAGGGGCAGTGCTATCTCCTGTCAAGCTGGCGACCCAGGTTTGGTAGAGGATGGAGTGTCAGAAGGACTGCCCTCCATTCCTGGAATGGATGGGTTGCACCTCCTGCAGTACACCAGACACCTAGCGGAGGCCAGGTGTTGGACAGACAGAAAGAGTAGACATGTCAGACGTAGCATGTCATTACATGTCAATGTCCCTGGGGATCGCAGCAAAAACAGAAGGAAACTCTGCTAAGGCAGGATGATGAACGGTCCTCCCACAGGCTTGGGACCACTGGATCCTGCTGGGGTAGGAGGCAAGTCTCCCCCCGACCCCCCACCACAAGTACAAGTTGTAGAATGTATAAGGCAGGTCCCAGAGATGGTAGGTGACCAGGCTGGGGAGTGCAACTCAGACGGGGCCAGGTAGTCATCACTGGGGAACAAATTAAAATGGGGGAGAATACACAGCTTGGGATAAGATTATCAGGGCTGAACTGTATTTTCAGCCAGTATGAAATATCAGCCTTATTTTTACCAGATGTTCAACTGCGATTTGGCCTCATTCTGCCCTTAGAAGGGCACCTGGAACAGATGGAAGATCTAGTTTTTGTTTGTAGCATTAGTTTACCACTGTCACATTCCATACATCCAGAGTATCCCCATATTTCAAAGCCAAAGGTCACCTGGGAGCCAATTAACAATCATGCTTTAAGAGATGCCTGTATAGAATGCCATCCATATTTAAATTTGTTTGAGACCCATTAGTTTGGAAAAGTTCTTCAGTCATATAACCTTTGTTTCGTATTTTGAGGTAAACCGCAGTCCTAGGTATGTATAAATCAAAGACCGCTTCATTTTTTTTTCATTATTAGTACTGCTCACTGTCCAGCACTGCTTCTTAGAATATGTGTCCATAATCACAATTTGTGTTTTGTTAATATTTATGGTTAGATTTGGAGCATCAATCATTTCTTGGAATTTATCCAATTTTCTTTAAAGCCCTACTGGGGTTAGTGCGAGAATGAAGACGAGAGTAAATGCCAATACGGGACAATTTTTAAAGAATACTGCTGGGGAGAAATATTTAAAAGTTCAAGTCCAAAAATATGTTGTCATATAAATTAAACAGCGAAGTTAAAGTGCACCCCAGTTTAACTCTTTTTGGAGAATTTGGCTGCCATTCCTCCTTCTGGATTATACCCAATTTCTGACTGTGTGTTTGAATAATTTAACAATCATAGTTAATATTTCCTAATCCATACCAATACCTTTCAATTTCATCCGAAGTATATTACATGACAGCGAATCCAACGCTGCCTTGAGGTCAATAAATGCAATACAGATGTTCTGCTTTTTGAATATTACGTACGTTTCTACGTGTGTAGTAATGGTCCATGGTGGAAAACGTTTTCCTGAAACTGGCCAAGTCATTTAGTGGACCCAAGACACTTGGGAAAAGTGCAGCCCAAGTTAGTGCTCCCCAGCCCAGCACTGGTTGGTGGTCTGTTCTGCCTGACCCCCGCCCGACCCTGGTCAGGAATCAGAGGCGCTGGTGTCAAGGACTGCATGTGGAAGAAAATGCTGGACGCACATATGATGTCAGCATTTTCGGATTCTTGCTTGCCAGAATGACCCTATCACAAGGGTAAGAAATGGAGGACTTTTGAGCAGGAAAAAGGGCAGGTGAAAAATACTTCTCTCGCTTCTGATTACAGAATCACATTTCCTCAACCCTTTCCACACAACCCCATAGTCCGTCTTGGAGGGTTTCCCCATTCTCATAAAATCTGCCCTCCTAAAATTCATGAACTTTATCCTAGACTTGGAGTCATCTAGGGCCAAAGTAAAGCAAACCAAATTGTGGTAGCTGATCCTCATGGGTTCCCTTCCCAAACATTGAACCAGGACATGGAAGAACCAGATCAAAGACAGCTCCCTCTCTAAAGGGGCCTGACTCCTTGCACTCCCAGCTGTTGAGTTTTTCCAGTCTAAATCTGGGATTTAGAGACTGATCATTGGTACCAAACTCCCCAAGGGTGGAAGTCCCCCTGATTTGCTCCCCCAGCTCCCTGTCCCCATCTTCAGACTGTTTTACTGGCATGTAGGCCACTCCCTCGGAGTCTTCCCATTTTCAGCAACCACCAAGACACCACACTGTTTATCATTCCATCCCTTCTATATTGTCTGTAATGTAAACTGCCACCCTTCCCCCCAACCTTTATCTATATCCTTTCTGAATATGGTATTTCCTAGGATAGTGAATCTCCAGTTGTGGTTTGTTATCCATGTTTTCGTGACTGCTTTTAAACGCTGGTTGGGCATTCGCCACCACTGCCTAGGGGTCCTCCATTTTGTTCCGAAGACACCTAGCATTAATTAAAACTGCCCTCCTTCAGCTCAGATTGTCCTTCCCCCTGTGATGACTGCCATTCCTTCTCTTCCCTGCACTCTCTTAATCTGCCCCCCATGACTGTTATTGCCCAAGGGCCAAACACTATTCACATGTTTAGGGAAAAGCCACTGCAGTAAGTGTGTGTGTACCTGCCTGTAAGTACCACTCCTCCCACCCCAGTTTAAACACCTGCTAATTCTCATATTTAACATCTGCTCCAATGTGCTGTTGCCATCTCTATTCAGATGTCCATTACCCTTAGCAAAGAACAAGTGCTCCTCCCAGGACCGTCCTACAGTCCACCCAGAAAGAAAATTCCCTCTTCCCCACACCAGCACTTTAGCCATGTGCTGAACTTCAGAAATGTCTCCTCTCTTATCCCCACCGAGTAGAGCCTCCAAGAAGGTCTCTGCCTCTGCCCTCAATTTTCTGCCTCATTCATGGAAGTGGTCCTTCACCCTGTTATGCTGCTGCCAGCCAGGTCTTTGGTGTACAGATTATTAACAATGTTTGGGCTTTCTATCCCCTACCATGATGTTCTTCACCAGGTAAGGGAGCACCCTGCTTCCTTACCGTGGTGCAAACCAATCTCTGTACCGGACAAGAGTCTTCCAAATACTAGAAACTTCCTCTCAACTCCATATCCCAAACCATTCTATGCACGCTTCTCCTGGTGCAGCCTCTTGTCCAATGGATTCCAGTGCTGCTTTCCCTTTGAGTCAGCAGCCTGAATTAGTTCCATCAGCTGTGCAAACCAGTTCCTGCTTTCTACCCAGAAACCTCCTTCTAGCCAGTCTGCTCACAATCCCGTCACCCACACTGACCCAGGGTGAGGGCCTCTGGGCGAGGAGACCTGCAGTCCCCCATGGCACCCTGCCCCTTCACACCTATGAACAGTAGCTTCCTCGGCAAGGGCCCAATACTCCTACCCACCTGTCAGCCTATATACATCCAGCAGTCTCTGGAAGATGGTGGCACCTCATTCTCTACAACTGAGCACTTCTCCTTCCCATCAGCCCGTCTCTCCAAACATGATTGTAATGTGTGCTACTGATCTGCACAGATGTGGACAACAATTCGCTACTCTCAACCTCCCTTAATATCCTGGTGCTGTTTTGACCCCTTTCTCAAGCATAGTGGTCATCCCCTGCTCCTCTTAGACCTTCTTCAGTGTCACGACAGCACTTCATTTTCTGATACTTTAGTCCAGGGTACAATCATTATGCTTGTGGGAAAGTGCAATTATGCTTTCCAGAGCCTCATGATTGAGAAATACTATCTGCACAGCCTGGCACTTGCCTCTACCTACCCTGCCACTTTTCAGTATGAAATAAAAGACCTTATTGTAAGCTGGCCTAGTGGTGTGTTGGGACGACTTACTGGGTGCCACACTGGTGATCCAGGTTCAGGAACAGATTAGAAACACTCAGGGGTGGGGGTGGGGCAGAGTCGACTGGGAAGGAGGATTGAGTATCCAGACAGCTCTCTCTTCATGAAAGGACAGCAGCAAGGAACCCTTCTGGAGTAACAGCAAGGGAGAAGGTGGGTGCTGCTGCATGACCTGCTGCAAAAGATACTCACAGATATTACTGTTACACAAAAAATGAAAATTACATACCTACCGTAATTATGATCTTTCTGTGCATCTTCACCATTCATCACAATTTGGGTTACTGGCTGGAGGTCACGACCCCGCGGGAGCTTTTTTTTTGGGATAGGCAGAATAGACAGCATCGGCGCCACCCTTGAGGCAGACACACTGCGTGGCACTCGTGGGTTGGCTGCTATGTGCTGTTGACTTCACCCTCCCACCAGTTCTGAGTCGGAGAGGTGAGGAAAAGGGATGGGAGGGTGGGACAAGGAAGTCTAAGGGACAGACAAAGGAAGATGTATAAACCAAAAGGAAAAATAAACGACTAAGAGGACAGAAGAAGGAAACTAAGGGAATTGGGTAAGGGCCCCAGTCTCTGGAAATAGGCAAAAGGAGAGGGGAAGAATTTAGGGTAAGTTTGAGGTGGGGGGAGGTAGTAACCATACCCTGGACCTTTACTTGTCTCCAGATTGTATAGGAACTGCAAGGAGTAGCCAAAAGGCTTAATGACCGAATTCAAGGCACAGAATTACTGGCAATAACTCCAAAAGGCAGAAAAAAACTTATTCTGGAAGAAAGATGGGACACAGGGATTATCCCACCCCCCTCAGGGAAAGAATTTTTGGTGCAAGAAGATGTATTTATTTATTTATTTTTTTAAATAAGAAAGGATATGTCCAACAGACAAAGAAAATTAAGGATTGACAGGAACAAAGGAAGAGTAGAAAATGGAGGGCAACTGCCAACTCCCACCTCACAAGGGTGGAGCCAAAGCACTGGAGAGGGAATGCCCCAGACGCCGACCACTATCCCCTTAGAAATATAATCCTCCTATGTGCCCCTGTTTATCCCACTCCTGACAAAGAAAGGAGGGAGGCAAGGGAGGGCACAGAGAGGGAGGGGTACCCAGAGACTGAGGCCCCAGGGGGGATGGGGGGGGGGCGCGGAACTGTGACGAATGAAGATACACAAAGATCATAATTATGGTAGGTACATAATTTTCATATCTTACCTGCATCAATCACCATTCATCACATCTGGGTGAGTGCCAAGCCCCCCCGAAGGGGGTTTTAACCCTAAAGGACAGTCCCTTCGCTCTCAGTGGGTGACGCACTAAGAGGGAGAACATTCAGGGCCTGGGGAGGCCAGAGTGTGGGGAGTGAGATGGGGACCCCCAGAGGAGGAAGGAAGCTGCCCCGACAAATGCAGTCTCGCTCTATGGGAGGAGAGATAGGTTCTCTGGTGAGCGGAGTTAATCGCCTTACACCGGGCCAAGGGTGACAACCGGGAAAGACGTAGCTATGCCGCCCGCCTAGTGCAGATCGCTGTCCCTACAACCCTGGTAGCTACCTCATTGGCATCGTATGATGCCCTTGCTTGATGCCTTGCTAACTCCAGGCCACATGCAGAGAGTGCGATGGCTTGTCTGGTTTGCTCAGTGTCAGGCAAAGAGGCTAGGAGTTGACCCAGCCTGGACCGCAAGAATCTATCACAGGATGCATAGTGGGCCTGATGTGCTGCGATGGAAAGCAGCAACTGTGCAGAGTAGAACATCCTCCTCCCCCAGAAGTCAAAATCCAAGGAATCTTGATCTGGGGGCCGGTCACGGTGGAGGGCGCGAAGCCCATCAGGAGTGTCCAGCTGCGTCAATCCTGACTGAGGATGAGGCATGGAACCTGGAGACTCGGGGCGCGGATACTGCTGGTAGAGATCCCTAGGGGCAGGAACTCCAGAGAAGGGTCTCTGCCAGGAACACGCCACCTCCCGAAACGCAGCAGGCCAAGGGGCACCACAAGGGTGTCTTCACTGAAGTCGCCTAGAAGGGTGTGCACAGAGTGCTCTGGATTGCTTTGTGTGGGAAGAGTGATGTGCAGGTCCTCCAACATCCTCACGAGGAAATCGCTGATACTCCGAGATCAGCAGCTAGGGAGATGTGGACACACTTCTCCTCTCCCCCAGAAGAGGGGGGATGAGGAGTCAGAGGACCTTAACTGCTCAGAGGGTGGCTGCTCGGGGGAGGTTGAAAAACCTGCCTGTCCACTGCCCTGACATAAGTGGGGAATCGAGCAGCCACGGCCCTGAACTGCTCCCAGCAGAGAAGCCTGCTAGGACCAAGGATGCCTGGAAGCGCCGGAGAATGTGGCAGAGGGATAGGGCAGAGCCGACAAGAGAAATAGACTAACCTCTGCCTGGGCTAGGGAGTGCACCAGGACCACCAGCAGAAAATGATGCTCCGGAAGACCCCACAGCAGACAGCTGAACCACCATTTCGGAACTGCCTTGGCTGCGTCCGGAAGAATCCCACCTGTAAGGTGACCCGGGCAGTGTAGGTCCAGAAAGACTGTTCCCTACCTCCAAAGAACGTGGCCCTCTCAAAGAAACCGAATGGTAAGAGCAGAGATCCGCCCTACGGCTTCTCCCAGAACAGGTCGCCGCACAGAGCCCATGCCCCTCGAACCCTTGGACTCCAAGAGCACCCTCCTCCGAGAGAGCCAGCTTAGGCAACTGACAGCCCTGGTCGGCCCCCGAAGGAGCTATCCAGGGCGCAGCATCCTCCCCTCATGTGGGTGCTCTGATCGGCCCCAAAGTTGGGCGATCTAGGCACACCAGCTGAGGGGGTACCACTGCCGGGGGGGTCAGAGAACCCTCCAAGGCCGGGCTGCAGTGCAATGGTGGCCTGCACCGCTGCCTGCTGGTCAGAAGCCCCAGCCCTGGCAGTCCCTTGCCCGCTCCTCAGATGGGGGGGGGGCCCCCCCAACTCTGGCCTGTCAAGGACACTACAAGGGTGCCCACGCTAGCAGCTAACTCCAAGCAGCCAGACTGCCCGTCTGACTCAGAGTCAGACTCCTCCTCCGAAGAGGTGGAGATCGAAGCCCTGTGCCAAACAGTTGGCGGGCGCCTGCTGCCATCGCGACCAGATATGGCACCAGAAACAGATCGTACCTGAGTCTGTACCAATGTCCTTCGCAGCACCGCGAACGGTGGCAGAATAAGACACTGCTCCAACCAAGGCAGCAGTCTGAGCCAGAAGCTGACACGGCGCCGTCCCCGAGGTCAGAGACTGCACTAACGACTGCTCAGACAGCGCCTGACGCCGAGGCCAGAAACCCCCATGGCGCCGTTCCGTCCCACGGCACTGCGAGCGGCATCGAGAACAGAGACGGCACCAACGATTGCTCCGACAGAGATCCGAAACCCCCACGGCGCCGTGCCCAATCCCGGAACTGACACGGCGCCGTGCTCAACCTTGGCACCACGGATGGTGCCGAGGCGAGAAACAGACAGTGCCGTAGAACCTCCCATGGTGCCATTAGCACCATCAGCTCCACGAATGGCGCCGACAGCAGCCACGGTGCCGAGCGATGGACCAGTGCCAATGACAACTCAGTCAGGGCCTATGGTGCAGAGGTCTGAAACTGCGCTGACCCGGGCCTTCTGAGCCATGGGTCCGAGCCTTCGCCCCCAAAGTGGCAATTGCCAATGCGATGCCTCCCACCCGTCTCCCGGAGGAAACGGACTAGGCCTCCTGCACCACAGGAGAAGCCTCGGCCACGGCTAGGCGAGGCAGAGGCTCCCTCCTCCTTCTCCTCGGCCTGTATAGAACCGGGAGGGGACCCTGAGGAAAGGCCGAGAGAACGTGGCTTGGCCAGACGAGTGCGTGCCTGATCCCCGAAAGTTGTCAGACCTCGCCCCACTTTCCAAGAGCATTGCTCAATGACCCGGTGGTCCATGGAGAAACAGGCGTCGTGAATCCATGTTGTGAAGTGGGCCAAGACACAGAGCAGCATGTGCTGGTCGGGTGACTGAGAATTTTCTGCCAGCATGGGCACTGTTGGAGTGGTGGCAGTCCTGTCTTTGAAATTTTCTTGCCCTCTGACCGAGACATGACCTACGGGGGACCGAACACCAAAAAAGACTGTTGCAGTATAATAAAAGTAATGGAAAGATCCTACCGGGCAACGTAGAGTGTGGCAAACAGAACCGGCTGGAGGGAGCAGATTGACTACGGCACAGAGGAAATGACATTGAGTCTATGGAACAATTAGACGCGAAGCAGGTAGGCCTCAGTTTCTTCTCTCGAAGCTCTCACGAGGTGACCAACGGGAGACGAACTGGTGGGAGGGTGGAGTAGGCAGCACCCAACCCACGAGAGCCATGCAGTGCATCGGCCTCGAGGGCAGCGCCAATGCTGTGTCGACTCTGCCCATCCAAGAAAACAAAAAAGCTCCCGCGGGGTCATGACCTCCGGCCACTAACCCAAGTGTGATGAATGGTGAAGACCGACAAACAAGATCTTACCATAACAGTAGATCTTAGAGAGGCTCTTGCAGTAGATAACTTCAATCAATCAAATCAAAATCTTTATTTAATCAGGCGAACATCATTGAGCATAGCTCATTTACAAGATGGACCTGAGTGGTCAAGAAGTGCAAGTGTTAATACATTGACAAGGGTAGCATAAACAGTAATACAATGACATAAGTGCTAATATATAACAATATACATATGTACACGGCACATTAAAACTATTAATCTGTGAGACAGAAGGCAATGGACACATCAGGAGTAATATGTAGATTATAGGACCTAGCAGGCATTTTGAGGGTGAATCTTGGGACTGGAAACGGGAGTTTTATCAGCATATATGAACACGAAAAGAGAAGGGGGGGGGGGTAGGTAGGGCCGGGGTTTAGGCCTTGTGGAAGCAGTTGCAGAGTTCTGGGAATACGGTGGTGAATAATCTTTTGAAGGATATTAAGGGTAGGAGGTTATTTAGCTTCATGTTTTTTTGGAGTGAATTCCAAACAACATGGGGGACTGCACCCCCTGGCGTCAGGACCACATGGAAACTTTAGCTAGCAGTATCAGACGGGGGACCGCCCACCCGTTACGGACATCAGCGTGACCCTATATAGTGGGCGGTCCCTATGTCCGCCTTCCAGTTCTCAGTTCTCCCACTGGAGACCTCCAAGAAGGAGCACCAGGAGAAAGGAAAAAGACTCTCCTGGAGCCCATAGAGGCTCAAAAAAAAAAAAAAAAAGCAACAAAAGATGGGGGAAAGGTTACCTACTGCAAGAGCCTCTCTCAAAGATCTACTGTTACAGTAAGTTCTTACGTTATTGTACTATCTTACTTCAAGAGGGCTCTTGCAGTAGGTAATAACTTGCAGGACTCAGTCCCAAGCAGTAAGAACCAGAAAGACCGAAAAAAACATGGGAGGCTGGAAAATGGTTTGCCGATACTCAGAGGAATCAGGACAGACGGTCTTGAAGGACAGCTAGTCTGAAACCTGTCCTGTGCCTAGAGGCAATGTCCAAACTGTAGTGTTTGGTGAAAGTGTGGACTGAATTCCAAGTAGCAGCTGTGCAAACTTCAGCAGCCGACATTTCTGAAACAAGCAGTGGAAGCAGCCATGCCCCTGGTAGAATGCCCTTTGACCTCCCCTAGGAAGGGCTTTACCAAACTTCTGGTAACAGAACTCAATGCAGTTCGCCAGCCATTTGGAAAAGCATTGCTTAGAAACTGCCGCACCCTCCCTTTTGGGTGGGAAGGAAAAAAGTTGGTCTGATTTTTGGACAGACTTGGTCTGGTTAGTATAGCAACGCAAGATTCTGTGAACATCTAAGATATGTAGAATCGTGCCCCCCCATTAGAATGCTCAGTGTAATAAGACTGGCAGTGGAATGGATTGATTTAACGTAGTCTTGGAGGAGACCACATTCGGAAGAAACTTAGGATTGGTACGTAGAGCCACCCGGTGTCTGAAAAAAATCATATGGCTCCTTATACATCAGGGCCTGAAGCTCAGAAATCCTTTGAGCAGAAGTAACAGCAACTAAAAAAAAAAAAAAGTGCTTTCCAAGATGCATAGCGCTATCGCAACTGCCAGCCGGTTCAAATGGAGGCAGGGTCAGTTCTTCCAAGACAAAATTTAGGTCTCATGGTGGGGCAAGCCTGCGCACCGGGGGTTTCAAGAGCAGAATTCCTTTGAAGAAGGTTTTGGAAACCTTGAGTTGGGCCAGAGTTTTGCCCTCCACCAAAGTGTGGTAGACAGAAATAGCAGACCAATGGGCCTTCAGTGAGGAGTAACTCAGGTCCAGGTCAGAGAAGTACAAAAGATACTCCATGATCGAGGAACAGGACACGAGAAGGGTTTCCAGCCCTTCGAGGTGGCCCAAATAGAGAAACTCCTTCATTTCATTCCACAGGTAGTCCTCCTAAAACCTGGGCTACCCTGGAGGAAACCCCAAAGTGGGAAAAGACTATGTCTTAAGGTGCCATGCATGAAGGGACTTCAGCCCTGGATGGACCAGCATGCCCCACCCCCTGCCTGCGTCAGGAGAGCATGATAGAGCAGCAGGGGAACCAGCGGTTCCACTGAGAGTGGTTGAAGCGGAAACCATAGCCGACAACGCTAAAATGGGGCAATCAGAATCATGAGAGCCCCCGCTTGGAGCTTGAGCAGTACCCTCTGCAGCACTGGAAAAGGAGGGAAGGCGTACAGAAACCTCCCTATCCAGCAAAGCAACATCACCGTCTTGCCAAAAAGCACCATGTGCAGGAACAAGTGAGGAAAAGTTGGGAAGTTTTGCACTGGATGGAGCTGCGAACAGATCACATCTGGATGACCCCACAGATCAAAGATGTGATTGACTACCTCCAGCTTGAGTTCCCATTCATGCACTCTTACCCTCGTGTGGCGGAGACTGTCCGCGAGGATGTTTAGTGCACCTGGGATGTCAGCTGCTAAGAGGCGAATCCAGTGCAGGACCGCCCAATTCTAGACCCTCACTGCCTCCCTGCAGAAAGGATACGAGCGGGTGCCCTCTTGTTTGTTGAGGTACCAAACTACACACATACTGTCCGACTGGACCAGTGGTGTGCCCTGGTGAAGCAGGTGCTGAAAAGCCTGAAGTGCGTTCAGAACCACTCGCATCTCTAGCGCACATGGGATGGACGGATTGGGATGTGAAAGAACTCGTCCTGCAAATCCAATTAACAGAGCCACGTTTTGCTCCAAGGATGGTATGATCTGGGACAGAGTGACCATCAGAAAGGTGCGTGACCCGAGAAAAATGATTCAGGTCGTGGAGATCTAGAATGGGGTGCCAGCCCATCCGCTTGGGCACCAGGAAGTAGCTGTAGACAAAGCATGGGTCTGCAGACTGATCCGCCACGATAGCTACTGCCTCCTTGAGGAGGAGCCGAGCAATGTCGTCTCAAAGAGCAGTCTGGGTGCATGCGGAAATCAGTTCTTCCCCAGGGGCGCAGGCTCTGCTGGGAGGGTACTACTCGAATTCTAGAGGCAGTCCCTTACCGACCACTTTGAGAACACACCCGTCTGTAGTGATAGCAGACCAGGCGGATAGAAGTAGCGGAGCCGGCCCCCCATGGGAGGACCCAGAGCTGGCGTGACAGTGAGGGGTGGCATCCCCCACCCTGTCACTGGACAGGCTTAGAGGAGGAGGTTTCAGGATCTGAGCTTCGGCCTCCTTTTCGGGCCCGTTGAGGTCCAGGCTTGGGCCGAGGGCGCCAAGCTTGAGCCTGCTGCTGATGCGGTCCTCCTTGGTAGGAGGACTGCTGAACCGCAGGAAAGAGTGCCAAAAGGACACTTTCTTCTCCTGGTTCTTGCCCGAAGAACTCCTGACAGAAGTGGTGTCCAAGGTGGCACTGGACTGCTCAATGCACTGTAGGTGACTAGCCACCCTTGGGCCGAACAAGTTGGTCCAGAGGAAAGCCTCAGCCAAGCCCTGCAGCTTGAGGCCACTGCAGCGGCCATCGAGCGGGCACAAGAATCCCCAATGTCCAGGGCCGCCTGGAGCTGCTGTCTAGCAACAGCATGGCCCTGGTCCCGGACCTGCTTAACCATGGTTTGCATGTCAGCAAGGAGATGTGGGAGGACCTCATCTAATGACCCGAGAAGTGTGCCATGACGTTCGCCAAACTGCCCTGACGAAGGCCAAAGCAAGAAGCCGCATAGACTTTCCATGCTGAATGGTCCAAAACCTTGGACTCTATCAGGGGGGACGGTCACTGTCGGCAGAACTGCCAGTATACCTGAACACACAGGCAGTCACCAGGCTCTTGGCTGAAGAGTGCTCTGTGAACCCCGCAAGGGACCCCATGGGCACCACGTACTTGTGGGTGATGTGGGCAAACTGCGCTGGACATCTGGCAGGGCACTGCCAAAGTTAGAGTGCTGGACCAACAATGGCCTCTGCCACAGGAAAGGCCTCCACTGGGGTATCCCCTCTTCAAGATGTCCGTGAGAGGGTACTCAGTCATTTTTTGGATGGGTTCCAGGGGCATCCCTGTAGAATCAGAGATGAGACAGAGGATCCCTTGGAAGGAGGAGGAGGGACCTTCCTCCATACCTTGCCAACGGATGACTCATCATCCCCAGGATGAGAGTGGAGCCTGGTGAAGTCAGAGTCCGAGGAGTCGGGATACAGCGGTCTACCGTCCAAGTCACCCTCTACCTGTCGAGGTTGGTCCAGGGTGACCGACAGACGCTGGGGAGACCAGCCCCGCGGGCGGAGGAACCAAGGGATTCGGCCGAGGAGGAGAACGAGCCAAGTAATGGGCCAGGTGGAGCCGGCTTCTGCCTAGTCCAAAATCAGCTGTTGCTACATAAGGTCCTCGTAGCACCGGGGTTTCTGTCGGAGTCTTTCCTCATTTGAGGACGACCTGTGGTGTCACTTCTTTGAGCGCGTATGGCTCCTCCTTGGCCTTTCGGCTGAGGGGGTTTTAGACCTCGACCGAGATCGGGCAGGCCGTCTCAGTCGCCCGGGAGACACCGGAGGAATCTGTGAAACCTGGCAGTCCGCAACCGGGACCTCAATAGGGACACCAGTGGGCTGGGTCTCCTCATCGGGGAAAACAAGGACCAGAGTCCTCTCCAAGGAGAGGTTGGCCACGGCCAGCGACAGTGGGTCGACTGGGTTGAGAATAATCTCGACCTCATTGGCCACTTCCTTGGTCGTTTGGCCAGACGGAAGATCCGTTAAGCCTGCAGCAGAGGAAGCAATCTCGACTGAGGCAGAGACCGCATGCTCCTGTGACCGAGACCTCTTGGTCCCAAGAGCGCCTTCGTAGAGATGAAGACAAGCTGGGTTCTTTATCCCTCTTTCGAGAATGGAAGGAATGCAAGCCTGCGGATCTCGCCCCAGGTGGGTAGAGAGATTCGGCACAACTCCTCAAAAGAACCAGAAAAGGTGGAGCCCAGGTTAAGTAGAATGAAAAAGCTCTGATTTGTCAAGCGCTTGGTGGCTTCTTCAACGCCTTCACATGCATTCCAGTCGCCCATGGAACCTCCCACCTAGCCTCCTTAGATTTCAAGGTTCTCTCTCTGGTCTCCCCGACTTCAAACGTGCCAGGCAGTCGTCCAGGACGTTGGGATGGAAGGCCAAGCAGAAGCTGCAGGATGAGGTGTCATGGCTGACACCTAGACAGTAGACGCACATGAGATTGGGATCGGTGCGCGAAATCTTCTGGCCACAAGAACACCGGCGAAATCCTGGAGAAGATTTCTCTTCCATGATAGAGGACGCAAGCGCGCGGTCGCTAACAGACGAGTTTTAGTCTCAGTAAAACCAAAGTTTTGAAAGCCAGGGCCTATGAGATGCGTAAGCACGAGGGAAGCAACCTGCATCTTCCAGCGGAAAGGAAGATCTGGAGTCATGGGGCGGAGCAGAGGTATATACCACCCGGGTGGGTGGGAGGAGCCAGCTTGAAGACTTCCGGCAAGATTTAAAGGGAAAAGGGACATGCCAAGCAGTGTGGATGAACATCATACATCCAATTTCTTGGATTCTTTACTAGGGGGTTGAGCACTCTTGCTGCTGTCTAGAGGACCTATCATGAGCAGCAACGATCAGCAGAGTCCGCCCGAGGTGGAGACATGAAGTAGGGGTGGTCCACCGGGGCCCAATAAATCCTGTCAGCCTTATGAAGATTGGAGGGAATTTTGAAAGGTTGCTTCCAAGCAGTCCAAATAGCCTCATCCACCAAAGGGTGGGGTGGGAAGGGAAACTAAGACCATAGTGGGGCATTCCGTCACACCCAAATACTGTGCCAACTTTCTTGAAGCATCCTGCTCAGTGCTTTGGAACCCAAATGTTTCCTAGAGGTGTTTCAAGTCAGAAAATGTGGGATCATCTGGCGGACAACACTGGGACTTCAGGGGTAGGTTCACCCTGTACAGATGAGGTGGCCGAGGAGGACTGAGGGGAGTCCTCCTGGTCCATAACTTCCTCCTCCTCCAGGACAGCTAAATACCGTTCTTGCAGGAAAGGGTCATCCATGTCCACAGAGGGTGAAAACCTGGGGAGACACAGGAAGAGCTGGCCATCCTCTGGGCCGAAGAAGGCCTAGAGGAAGCAGAGACCGGAACAGACCCTGCACCGGGGACGTGAGGTATCTGTTTAAGGTCCAGGATAGTATTTACTAGAGCCTGACATTAATCATGGCCATCTGCCCACAGCTGGGGTAGCATGGCCTGAGTGAATAGGGACAGACGTTACTGAAGGCAGCAGTGGAACCAAGCGAGCAGCAGTCGGCTAGGGTGTGTATAGGACCCCAGGATTATCAACAGGGCACCAACATAGAGCCTCTGAGGTAAGGCCAGTTGTTGACGACAGTATAGTAGATATGGGGGGGGCGTGATGGAAGCTGCAAGATCACCCTAGAACCGAGGAGCCACAGACGAGGAAGAAAGGAGCCAACAATTGTCGACTGTTAGTGGAAACCTTCTCAGTACTTTCTGGCAGTGATCAGGTTACTAGTCGATGACAAGGGCGCAGCAGAAATGTGCTCCATTTTGCTGGCATATTTCTTACCAGGACCCTGTCCAGTCGACAAGGAGGGTTCACCTGTAGAGTTGTCAGACCTAGAGGAGGACGACGAAGACTCCTTGTTTGGCTTGGAGCGTTGCTGCTGCTCCAGAAGGGCAACTTTCTGCTCCACGAGGAACTCACAAAGCTGCTGAAGCCTTAGACGTTTAGTGGCCTTGTTGAATTGCTTAGAGGATACAATCCTGGATGTAGTGTTCAGGACCAAGGCACCGAACACACGTTTTGGAGGTCCTCTGTAGCAATTCTGTGACATGTACACTTTTGGAATAAGGGATCCGAAGACATCAGTAGATGAACCCATTTAGAATGACAGTTTGGTCGGTAGAACTCATCGACGACTGGTAAGCAAAGCTCCGAAGGAGGACTTGTTGCATGCAGGTCGCAGTTGAAAATAACTGAGGCGTAGCTGGGACCACCCCCCTTTTATAAGTGCCATACAGATATCACGTGGTAATGTTAGGGGGAGGTCCCTGGCTCGACTGCTGAGAAGTCACCTGGAGGAAATGACGCCGGCAGCTAAAATACTGTGTGTTATGACCTGCTACAAGAGATGGTCTCGAAAAAGATCTGTAGTTACAAGGTAGGTAATGTTTTCTTCCTGGCCCTCCATGATGTTTGATGCTTCAAGAAGGATGCCTCCAAATTGACAAATTACAAATCCACTACTGGCTCATTTTCCTGAACTGCAGCTGTATCTTGGCCTCCCCTCTCCTCCCTGCTGGAGGGAAGCTCAGATAAACACAGAAATGGATGGCAGATATGGACCGCTTGGGCCCACCTAGTCTGCCCATTTTCCTTGCCTACTGCAATAGCGCAGATCATACTCTATTCTCCAGTTTTTTTACCCTTTCTTTCCTATTTTTAGGGTTCTCTTGTGCCTATCCCATGCATGCTTGACTTCCCCCACCATTTTTGCCATTACCACCTCTGCTGAGAGGCTGTTCCATACATCTACCACCCTTTCTGTGTAAAAAGCCTACTCTGTCTAGGATTTGGGGGAAAGTAGGGGGCAGCTGGGATAAAGTCAGGGTGGAGGGTGGTATCACTAAATGCTAGGAGCCTGGGGAATAAGATGGCAGAAATGCAGGCACTACTGGCAGAAGGAGAGGTGGCCACAGCAGCCATCACCGAGACGTGGCAACCCAAAACCATGACTGGGACTTGGCCATCACAGGATTTAAATTATTCAGGAGGGACAGAGAAAAAAAGAGGTGTGGGGGGGGGGGGAAGAAGAGTAGCAGTTTACATAAGGGAAGGGACTGGATGAGTCAGGGAGGAGGTAGGTCAGAAGCCATTTGGATACAACTCCATGCCCCAAAGGGGGCTAGGGTCCGACTGGGGGTTGTTTATAGTCCCCCAACTCAGAAAGAGGACATGGATAAGGAGCTAGGGGAGCAGATAAGGAGAGACTGTGGCAAAGAGAGCACTGTGGTGGTGGGAGACCTCAATTTACCAGGGGTGGACTGAAGCATTCCAGCCACCACATGTACCAGGGAGCAGATCCTCCTGGAAGCAATCCAGGATGGCTTCCTGACCCAAAGGTTGACAGTGCCAACAAGGGAAGAAAATATCCTAGACCTGGTGCTGTAGGACGGAGAACAGGTCACAGATGTGAGGGTGGAGGAACCACTGGCTGGTAGCGATCACCACACAGCGTGGTCCTCTATCAGTTTGGGTAGAGAGACCAACAATACAAAAACAAAGATCCTGGACTTCAGAAAGGCAGACTTTGGCAAGATTGGGCAATATATGAGAACACACATAGATGGCATCCACCCTGACATGGACGCAGAGCAGAAATGAGCAATCATAAAACTAGGACTGATTGAATCCACTAAAGCGTGTGTCAGGAGCCAGCAAAAGAAATCAAAGACCAATCATCCAAGCTGGATGACCAGAGAAGTAATTGAGAAGGTGAGGGGTAAGAGAAGGGCCTTCCGAACCTACAAGAGAACGAACAGGGCAGAGGATAGGGAGAACTATGTGAAGAAATCCAGGGAAGTGAGCAGAGCGGTCAGGACTGCAAAGGCAACAAGGGAAATGAAATTAGCACAGGGGATTAAAGAAGGAGAAGAGGATTTCTTCAGGTATATCAGGGAAAAGAGGAAGTGCAAGGATGAAATAGGATCAGGAAAGCAGTAAGTGGGCAGACAAGGGGTCTGAGAAGGCAGAAGCACTTAATGAGTACTTCTGTTCAGTGTTCACAAGGGAGAGAGACGGGCCCATTCCTGCAGAGAAAGGGGGCACAAGCATGGGTGGGGGGTGAGAACCACAGACAGGGTCATCATGGTGGAAAGGGTGCTGGAGGGCCTTTGTTCTCTTGAGGGTAGACAAGGCACCTGGGCCAGACAGGGTACATCCCAGGGTGCTGAGGGAGCTGGTAGAGATCCTGGCACAGCCACTGACTGATCTGTTCAACACCTCGCTAACTACGGGATGTGTGCCCAGAGACTGGAGGGAGGCACATGTGGTACCTCTCCACAAAAGTGGGCACAAGGACAAACCAGGGAACTACAGACTGGTGAGTCTCACTGCAATTGTGGGGAAACTGATGGAATCTATCCTCAAAGAAAGGCTGGTGCAGTTTCTTGTAGATAATGATCTGCAAGATGACAGACAGCATGGGTTAGTTGCTGGCAGATCCAGTCAGACAAACTTGGTTGATTTTTTTGACTGGGTCACAAGGGCGCTGGATGAGGGCCATGCAGTAGTGATGTAGTCTACCTGGATTTCACAGCAAGGCCTTCGATTCAGTGCCACATGGAAGGTTGTCCTGCAAGTTGGAGTCTTGGTATAGGGTGAGAGCTAGCCCAATGGGTAGAAAACTGGCTGAGGGACAGGCAACAGAGGGTAGTTGTGTGTGGAGAATCATTGGAGCCCAAGGCAGTGACAAGTGGTGTCCCACAGGGATCAGTACTGGGACCAGTCCAGTTTAACATTTTCATTGCAGAGATAGCAGCTGAGATAAAGAATAAGATCAGCCTCTTCGCCGAAGACACCAAGATCTGTGATGGGGTGGTTGGGGAGGAGGGTGGCAAATTACTGCACGAGGACTTGGCAAGACTACAGGAGTGGTCACAAACCTGGCAGCTTGGGTTCAACGCCAAGAAGTGCAAGGTGATGCATTTTGGAGCCAAAAACCCAAGATAGAGCTACTGGATGGATGGTATCAAACTGTCCACATCCAATGAGGAGAAGGATCTGGGGGTGCTGGTGACCGGGGATTTAAACCCCTCGGCCCAGTGTAGAAAGGCAGCGGCTAAGGGTGCTAGGGTGCATAACAAGGGGGATTACATCCAGATGTAGCGAAGTCATATTGCCCCTGTACAGGTTCCTGGTGAGGCCACACTTTGAGTACTGCGTGCAGTTCTGGCACCCGTACTTGAAAAGGGATATAAAAACTACTGGAGGCAGTGCAGCGAAGAGCAACAAAGATGACGAAGGGGTTGGGGGATAGAATTTACGAGGAAAGACTAAAGGAGCTCAACATGTATACCCTGGAGGATAGAAGAGAGGGGACATGATTGAGACCTTCAAGTACCTGAAGGGGATGAACAAAGTAGGCTTCCAGGGTGGGTTCACTCTCCAGAACGGAAGAGATACCAGAAGGCACTCCCTGAAGTTAAAGGGGGGCAGATTTAGGCGGAAAGGAGGAGGCACTACTTCTCTGAAAGAGTGGTAACAGAGCAGAATGCACTGCCTGAGCAACTTGTATCAGTGCAGACTGTGGGGTGCTTCGGGGGGAGGGGGGACAAGTTCAAGGGGAAGTACATACTGGGGAGGGAGAGGGAAGAGTTAATGGGAGGAGGGGCAGCTGCAGTCTAATGGGCTGAAGTGCTGCACACTTGAGCAGACTAGATAGACTATACAGCCTGTATCTGCTGGCAATTTCATATGTGAAATACTTCACGTTAACTCCCCCCCAGCCTCCTATCATGACCTTGTTTTTCACATCTTATGAAAGATTATACCCTCTTGTACCTTATTTATGCCCACAAGGTATCTGAAGGTCTCCATCATAACCCCCTCTTCCAGGGTATACACACAGAGGTCCTGTAGTCTCTCCTTATGACGTTTGGTGCAGACCCGCCACCATTTTTGTTGCCCTCCTCTGAACTGCCTCTACCTCTATGTCCTCCCGAAGGTGCAGCCTCCAGAACTGGACACAGCACTCCAGATGGGGTCTCAATTTATACAGTGGTATCACCACCTCCTTCTGTTGGTGATACTTCTCTCTATACCCTCAGGGTCTGGATTATGTTTTGAATCAAACATTGATTGTACCCTGTGCTAGGTGTGCTCGAATTTATCTCCTGGGTGTTACCTATGTACTACCGAGTCTGCATTTAATCCCTGCTTGTGACAACTGGTACTATCTGCCAGTCTCATTTTTTACTGCATTTCTAGGCAAGGCTATGCCCCGGTTCTCTAGCCACTAGTGCTGCCTATACTAGCTATCCCCACTCCTTCGCCCTAGGGTGGTTACTAGTCTACGATTAACCTCTCCAGCCCTTGTCCTTGGTAGTGCTCGGGTCTGTACTCATCATGTTGGTCCAGAAGCTCCCCAGAGAGGCTGCTAAGCCCCTCCCTGGTAGTAGTGTCCTCTTCCTTGGTCTGGCCACCTCCCTATGCTTCCCCTTACTTTGCCTGGATTGCTCCCCTTCCTCAAGGGGCACCTGGGGTATTCCTGAACAGCATGGGGAACATGATTTCACCTTCTCCAACCTAATAGCCTTTGCCAGTCAGCACCTCTGGCCTGCCTTCTGCCTTGACCTCAGGTGTGTTCTGTATTCTTCTATGGTAATCAAGCACCTCGCCCTTAAGCCCTTGGCTCGTGACGGAAGCCCTCCCCCAAGTCATCTCCTCTGGCTACTGTTGGTGTTACTAGTCCTGGCGGGTGACATGACCCTAACCCAGGTCCCCCCCTACCAAGTCTCTTCCTCTCCTGCAGGCTGGCTGTCAGGCAAAGGGCTAAGAATTGCTCATCTCAACATTCACAGTCTCCTGCCCAATCTGGCTGCGCTTGCTGCTTGGGTCTCATTACAAGCCGGACATCCTCAGCATCACCGAGACTTGGCTGAAATCCTCTACCCCAGACTCTGCCTGCATGCTTCCTGGTCTTGAACTCCTTAGGCTTGATCGGCCAGGGAAGCAGGGGAAGGGGGGTAGTATCTTTATCTACTTTAGGAGCCACCTAAATCTGAGTCATGGCTCACCAAGAGCCCCCACTGCCCCCTAGTGAGCTGCTTCATACCGTTCTCTTGCTTGGGAATGCCAAAAAGCTGCATATCACTTGTACATACAATCTCTCCCCCCGGTGGATTGCCAGGACTATCCTCCCTCTTGAAGCTGTGGGTGCCAAGACTGGGAACAATGAGATATTCATGATGAGAGCTCAACATAAATTGGCTCTGAGGAAATGCCAAGGCGTATGAACCCCTGCTTGCAGGTCTCTCCCTGTCAGTCACTCACCCAAAAGCCCACCAAGTGGTCCACAACAGGAGGAAGTAGCTCCCACCCTCAATTGGGTGCTGTCCAGTAGACCAGAGAGGATCTCCTCCTCAGGTACCCTTCCTGACTCCATCTCAGATCACACCCCAGTGTACTGCGTATGGAGGGTCTCCTGCCAGAACATTCCCCACAAATTTATCAAAGTTAGGGATTTTTCAAAGTTTGACCTCGGTTCCTTCTATGAGGATCTGAGGCTCACTGACTGGTCCTCAGTGTCGAGTGCTTCGGACTGTCCCACTGCTGCCATTTACTTTGTCAGGACCTTTTTGGCACTGCAGGACAAGCATGCACCCCTCATTAGGAGGAGGGTAAGGGGGTCTGCTATCAAGTGGCTTCATGGGTGCCTTCTCGCCCTCATGTGGACCAGGGACAAATGTTGGGCTAACTTTAAAGCCACGTTTGATCAGACAGTATTTCAACAGTACAGGAGGCTCAGGAATGAATGTAAAAGAGCAATCAGGGCTGCCAAGAGTGATTACTGTACAACTGCATTACTAAAATCAGCTAAGGGTCCTAGGAACTTCCGGAGGAACATCAAAAACAGTTAGTGGTTCCTCCAACTGTGGGGTCTCTGACATGCTCACCGACGGGTCACACTAACAATCCCCCCCGACTATTGCCTTCAACTCTCACTTCACAGATTTGTCTGCCTTCACCTCATTCTCCTCTGGCGGGAGTGATAGTCAAGTCCTGTCTCCTTCCTCAGGTGCACCCCCACCTCCAATCCGTTGCTGTACTTTAGAGCAGTGACAGCACTGGAGACGCAGAGACTTCTCTCTGGTCTCTCCCCCCGCTAGTGCTGGCCACAATAGCCTAGAACCTAGAATCCTCCAATTAGGTGCCTCATACACTGCCCCCCCCCACGTGGCGCATATTTTCAATGTCTCTCGCCCTTGGAGTCATCCTGGACCTCTGGACGGTAGCTAGGATTGTCCCAGTCCTTAAACAAGGTAACCCTAAAAATCACTGACAATTATCAGCCCATAGACATTCTCTCGGCTCTCAGTAAACTTCTGGAGAAAGTTGTTGCTGAGCAACTAATGGAGTACATTCAGGCCCATGAGCTGCTGTCTCCTGAGCAGCACGGCTTTCGGAAAGGGCACAGTACGTCCTCAGCACTTGTTATGGTCTCCTCCAGGATCAGGGCAGCTATGGATCAGGGGAAGCTCTGGTGCCATTTCATTGATCTAACCAAGGCCTTCGACCTAGCTAATCATATGTTACTCATCTCTGGTCCCTCGGCCTATCCCCCAAGTTGGTTTTCCAGCCACCTTCATAAAAGAAAATCAATTAACCAAATTCAGCAAGGTCCTCTCTGATACCTTCCCCGTGGCCTCAGGAAACAGTCCTGGGGCCTCTCCTCTTTTCCATCTTTGTTAATGACCTTCCCTCCATTTCTACCCATTGTAGCTCCATTCTATATGCTGATGACCTGGTCATCCTCACCCATTCCCGTGATATCGGATCAACCAACATCTGAATGTGGATTTTAGGAATATCCAGTCCTGGATTATGGCAAACAGGCTTGTCCTTAACTGTAAAAAACCCAGGCCATGCTCTTTGGGTCCCCGGCCAAGCTCAAGTCCTCCCCTGCCCCGCCCATGTATCACTGGTATAGATGGCTCTCCTATTATGACAACTGACTCCTTTAAATACTTGGGGGTGACACTTGACCCCAGTTGCACCTTGGTCGTCATATCCTAAATGCTTGCAGGGGTGTCAACTGCAAGCTGAGTCTAGCCTATAGAGCGAAGAACTACCTTACATCTGTTGCCCGCAGGGCGTTGGCCACAGGTGCCCTTCTTCAGACTCTGTTATGGGCTCATTACGTATGCACATACTTCTAAAGCTCACCTCGCAAGGTGGAATGTTGCCTATAACAATATTTGTCGTTTTGTGCTTGCTGCTCCCCGTCACACACCACTGTGACCTGTACGCTATGCTTGACTGGTTCTCCCCTTCCAATCATAGGAGCTTTGTCTTGGGTAGCTTCACAGATAAGGTGCTTAGAACTGGCGCCCCCATTGGACTGGCTGAGCTTCTCGTACCTGCTGCATCTTCCTACTCCCTATGGTCTTTGGGTTCTGCTGCTGTCAAAATCCGTGCCACTTGTACACAAATGAGGGATAGGGATTTTGCTGCATGTGCTCCCAGAATTTGGACCCCCCCCGGTCCGCTCCTCCCCCTCTCACTCATGCCTCCGGAGCTCCCTCTGGACTCACCTGAAGCTTTCCTCCGCATGTGGTTGGCCTAAACTGCCACAATCCCATCATGGTTCCTGCACCAGGCAACTACGTCCCCGAATGTGTGGTGGCCCCAGTGCGGGCCCTGAGGGCGGTTTTTGTTTGCTTAGGTCCCGTTTGCATCATATTGTATAGACTCTCTGCTCTAGGTGGAGTTTTGTCAGATGCACTGTTTGGTGGTCCTTGTTTGTATAAAAATGTACTCGCACCTGGGTGGCAAATTGTTGATGCATTGTTCTTATGTGATCCAATGTATGCTCTTTCCTACTCAACTGTGTTATATTTTTACTGTTTATGTAAAGAGTTGCCACCTGGTTCTACCAGGTGTTGTGCTATGCTCTACTGTATCTTATTGTTTTGTGTGGATTTTGTCAGTCTTTGTACTCTCCCGGGTCGTACCTGAAAATAGGCAGTTGTCTTGTCTAGTGCGTTTACCTGGTCAACAAAAGCTAATAAAATAAAATAAATGCACCCCAGCATTCCACTGGCTATCCCCACAGCCTTTTCACAATGTTTGGTCACCTTTAGGTCATCAAATATGATTACCCCTCAAGTCCCTTTCCAGTTTGGTCGTCATCAGTACCCCTTCCCCCAAATGATGTACCCCTACTCTGGGTTTCTGTGCCCCAAATGCATGATTTTACATTTCTTTGCACTGAATCTTAGCTGCCACACTCTTGACCCCTCCTCAAGCCTGCTTAGGTCCCTCCTCAACCCCCCCCCCCCGAATTTCAACCCAGCTGCAGATCTTGGTGTCATCTGCAAAGTATACCTTCCCTTCCAGCCCCTCTGCACAGTCGCTTATGAAGACATTAAAGAGGACTGGCCCCAGAACTCATCCTTGTGGCAACCCAATGATCACCCTCCTCTCCTTGGAATGAATTCCATTTACAGCGCCACCCTCTGAGCTCCATCCCTTAATCAATTTATGACCTAGCTTACCACCTTGGGACCCACTCCCAGGCTCCCCAGCTGGGTTACAAGCCTCTTATGCAGAACGGTGTCGAAGCCTTGCTGTAATCCAGGTAGGCCACATCCACTGCCTCTCCCTGATCTAATTCCCCAGATCTAGCAGATTTGTTTGACATGTCTTCCCTCTTTGAATCCATGCTGCCTAGGATCTTGTGAATCACTGGATTCAGGATGTACCACAATCTTTTCCTTTAGCAGTGATTCAGAGTTCCCCACCACCAAGGTCAGGCTGACTGGCCTGTAATTGCCAGCCTGTTCCCACTTTTGTGGAGAGTGACTACATCTTACCTCCTCCAGTCCTTGGGAACCACTCCAGTGTCCAGTGATTTGCTGAACAGAGCTGTCAGTGGTGCTGGAAGCACCTCTCTAAGCTCCTTTAATATTCTTAGATGTAACCCATCCAGCCCCACTGCCTCGTCCACTCAGTTTTGCAACTTCTTTTAGGACTCTCCCACATAAATTGACTGGTGTCCACCTCCCTTTCATCAATGCTCCTGTCACTTAACTGAGGTCCCACCACCTTCCCTTTCTGTGAATACTGAACAAAAACATTTTTTTTTTTCCGATTGCTGCTTTCTCCAGGTCCCCCTCTGCACACTCCCCTCCTCCTCCTCTTAGCATAACAATCCCACTCCGGTCTTCTTTTCACCAACATACCTGAAGAATGTCTTGTCCCTTTTCATTACTGCCTGGGCCATTTTCTTTATGTTTGTGCCATTGTGCTCCTGACTACTTTCATCGCCTCCCTCTTTTTCTAGATACATGTCCCTTTCTTCCCCTCTCTGCGTTTCCTTGTACCTCCTGAATGCCAGCCTTTTCGCCCCAACATTCCTGGCCACTTCCTTTGAGAACCATAGTGGTTTTTGTTTCCTCTTGCTTAATTGCCTAACGCAAAGGTTTGTTGCCTCCTCTATGACTTTTTAGATTCACCCACTGTTCCTCTACATCTCCCTGTCCTCCCCTCCGCCAGGGCTTTCCTGAGATATTTCCCCATCTTTGCAAAGTCAGCTTCAGGACTCTCGCTTTTGTGTAGTTTGACTCAGTCACTGTTCTCGCACTGAACCACACCATATGGTGGTGATCACTGAACCCCAGGTACCACCCACCATGACATCTGCAACTCTGTTCCCTAAGAAGATTACCAGATCCAGTATCACTCCCTCCCTAATGGGATCTAGCTGCCTGATGCACACCCCCTGCAGGGCATCCAGGATGTCCCTGCTCCTGGCTGAGGCGGCAGCTAGGATGCTCCAGACACCACACGGCAAACTGAAGTCTCCAACTAGCAGCACCTCCCATTCAGTCGTCATCTTGTGGATGGCTTTCACTAGAACCCTGTTCAACTCTTCCCCTTGTGCTGGAGGTCTGCAGATCACTCCAATGCAAATTGCGGTGCCATTAACAGTCTCTAGGGTGACACATGGTGCCTCTACCCCTCCCTGCAGTCCCTGTACCTCAGTTGCTTTTATACCCTCCCTAACGTAAAGAGCCACTCCTACTCCCTTTTTACACACCTTGGGTGGGATATTCAGACTGCGCCAGGCAGGGGCGCAGCGCAACTGGGATGAGCCAGGGCATGTACCAGGCAATATTAAACTGTGCTGCGCCATGGCTCAGCACCACTGAATGGCACTGAGGGAGCACGCACTGTGCAGTGAGCACTGCGCCAGCACAAATGGCAGAAGGGGAGCAGGGGGATGCGCTAGCGCAAGTGCGGCTGTGCTAGGCGCACCAACTGAGATATTCAGCACTGGGCATGCAAATGAGGTTATGCACGCAAGAAGGAAATGGGGCCATTTGCACGTCATTATGGCCCCATTTGCATGCAGTGCGCCGATCCCCGGCGATCTGCGCCTGACGCCCTGCCAGGCTGCAGCCAGGGACCGATGCACTGCTGCCCTCTCGCGGCTCTGTTGCCATTTGCTGAATCGCAGGCATGTGTACAAGCAATCCCTGCTGGTCCAGTGGACCACTCTATAGCCGATAAGCGGGTATCGCTGTAATTATTCCTGGTGGTCAGTGGAACCCCCGTGCCGAGCAGAATCCCGAATGACATGCTGGTGGCCCAGTGGTACTCCCAGCGGCAGCAGCTCCCGCCCACAAGAGGCCCGCCAACTGACAGCTCATTCACATTTTGGGACTGTGTAGTACAGTATGGTCTGCACACCATTGGCCTATGCAGTGGAACAACAGATGTACAGCACTACTGTATGCTGTCAATTGGCGGGCGGCTTGTGAGGAGCTGCTGCCCACCACTGATGGGGGATGCAGGGTGGTGGGTGCCTCCAGTGGGTGGGTAGGAGGAGGTACCACTGGGCCACCAGGGAGTTTTAACTCAAGCCCACATTCGGGCGATGGGAAAAAAAAAAAAAAGTCCACTGGACCACCAGGGCTTATTTTACAACTGCCTGCGATCAGGCGAAGGGGATAGTACAGTTACACAAGAACTTACCGTAACTGTAGATCTTCGAGAGGAGCTCTTGCAGCAGGCTATTACAATTAGGACTAATGCCGCAGTCATTAGGACCCACCAGAACACTTCTCAGCCAGCAGTACCCAGCAGGAACCCCCCCCCCCCAAACGTCTGCTCCACCCTGTCAGCCCTGGTACAAAAAGGGGGAAGACCCAGCTCCACCCCAGTTCCCCCACCAAGACCCGCGAACGGGCCCCGACAAGAGAAGGAGGCGAAGCCTGAAGACGATGATCTGCACACCTCATTTCGGGGGATGGAGGGCGGGAAAGCAATGCCTGCTGCAAGAGCTCCTCTCGAAGATCTACTATTACGGTAAATTCTTACGTAACGGTACTATCTTACTTTGAGTGGGAGCTCTTGCAGCAGGCCATTACAATTAGGACTGAATCCCAAGCAGTCCCTCGCCAAGGAGGTATCTAATCCCTGGAGGTGGAAGAGAACTGGAAACAGCAAGTCAAGACAAAGAGTCCCTGAAGGACTGCCAGGCCAAAGCTGGCATGGCACCCGGACGCAATGTCCAAGCTATAGTGCTTTACGAAAGTATGCACAGAGTTCCAAGTAGCAACCATGCATATGTCCCTAATGGAGACATTCCGTAGAGTGGCAAAGGAAGCAGACACTCCTCTGGTGGAGTGACCCTTAACCGGTCCTGGAAGGGGTCTATTGTGCTTCTCATAGCAAAGTTTAATGCAGTGGACAATCCACTTGGAAATGGTCTGCTTGGACACTGGTTTACCCAAGTGTTGTGGCGCAAATGCCACAAACAGTTGCTCCGATTTATGGCGAGTAGCCGTGTGCTTCAGGTAATACCTCAGCGTCCTGAGGATGTCCAGAGTGTGAAGGAGAGCTTCTCCTCTGTTAGAGGGAGAAGGGAAATAAACTGGAAGGTCAACTGACTGGTTGAGGGTCAACTCAGAGACCACTTTAGGAAGGAACTTAGGATTTGTTCTAAGGGAAACCCTTTCCCCATGAAAAATTAAATACGGCTCTTTACACATCAAAGCCTGGCGCTCGGAAACTCTTTGAGCTGAAGTAACAGCAACTAAAAAACACCTTCCAGGAAAGGTAACGCAGTTCACAGTCAGCTGCAGGTTCAAACGGAGGAAGAGTAAGCTTCTCCAACAAATAGGAGGTCCCAGGGAGGGACAGGATCCCTAATGGGAGGAGTCATGTGACGAATCCCCCGTAAAAAGGTGCGGGCCACATCCAATTGGGCTAAGGTTCTGTCTCCCAAAAGGGCGTGAGAAGCAGAGATAGCACACATGTGCACCTTTATGGAGAAGTAGCTCAAGCCTTGTTGGTATAATGAGAGGAGATACTGCAATGCTGAGTTCACTGGACAGGTAAGAGGGTCCAGATGGTGAGAAGACGCCCATAAGCAGAAACGTTTCCATTCATAGCATAAGTGGAGCGTGTAGAGGGCTTCCTCGCTGAAACGAGTACGTCCACCACCTCTTGGGATACCCCATACCTGGACTTTGCTACGTCTGAAGGAGCCAAGCATGAAGGTGCAAAGACCGGAGATCAGGATGGACCAGTGAGCCCTGATCCTGGGACAGCGACTGCGAGCATATTGGCAGTGGAACTGGAGGTTCCCTGGACAACCGCTGAAGTAGTGGGAACCAAATCTGCCGAGACCACAGAGGGACGATTAGAATCAGAGCCCCCTCCGCCTTTAACTTCAAAAGAACTCTGGACGAGAGGGAAGGTGTAAAGAAACCTCCCTGCCCAACAAAGGGACAACGCGTCTTGCCAGAAAACACCAGGCGCAGGCTCTCACGAGCAGAAAACTGTCAGTTTGGCATTGCATGGTGACACAAAGGTCAAGCTCTGGATAACCCCATGTGTCGAAGAGCTGGTCCGCTATCGATTGCGGCAGCTCCCAGTCGTGCGCCTTGGACTGAGGCCTGCTTAGGCTATCTGCAAAGTCATTTAGGACGCCTGGAATGTGCACTGCGGACAGGGAGATGTGCTGCTCCAGTGCCCAATACCAGACTCATCGCCTCCCTGCATAGGTGGTAAGAGTGAGCGCCCCCTTGCTTGTTGATATAGAAGATGACCGCCATGTTGCCCATCTGAACAAGAAGAGAGCCTGGCATGAGGTCCTCTTGAAAGGCATGTAGCACAATGAGGACCATTCGCATCTCCAAGACGTTGATGTGGAGTTTGCGCTCCATGGGTGTCCAGGTACCCTGTGTTTGGCATGCCCCCAGGTGCACTCCCCAGCCCAAATCTGAGGCATCCATTGTAAGAGTGATTTGGGGGCTCTGGACGGAAAGGGACCCCTTTTCCCAAATTTAGCAGGTCCAACCACAAAGAAGTGTCCTCTTTACTGGCTCTGTAACCCAGACCATGTGGTCTAGGTTGTCTGAGCATTGATCCCACTGCACCCTGAGCATCCACTGTGGGATTCGCATGTGGAGGCGGGCTAGAGGGGTGACGGGAATGGCGGCCGCATGCCCCAGAAGCCAGAGGAAGGCCCTGGCCTGGACCTGAGGGGTTACTAGGACCGATCCGGCAATCTCCCACAAGCAACCGCCCCTCTCTGGGGGTAGAAAAGCCATGCCCTGGACCGAATCCAGGACCACTTCTATAAAGTGGAGTCTCTGGCTGGGTTCTGGGGAAGATTTTGGAAGGTTCAGGGTGATCCCCAGATCTCAGAACAAAGTATAGGTGTCAGACAGCTTGAAGAAGGTGGGACCTCGAGGGGGCCGCAAGCAGGCAATCGTCCAAGTAAGGAAAGAATGTCCCTGGCACCTTTGAGCCGCAGCCACTACTGCCAAGCATTTTGTGAAGACTCGAGGAGCGGCCGAATGAGAGACCCCGAAACTGACAACGCTCCCCCTGGAAGTGGAACCTCAGGTACTTCCTGTGACAGGGGAAAGACTCCGATGCTCATGTACGCATCTTGCATGTCTAGGGAAGAGAGCCAGTCCCCCTGGTGCAGTACAGGAAGCAGTCCTGGAAGAGTTACCATCCGGAACCTTTTCTACTCTATATAAAAAGGTTTAAAGAGCTGAGGTCCAGAAATGGAATGAAGGTCTTGTGTCTTTTTTGGAACCAGGAAAAAATTGGGAATAGTACCCTTTACCCCATTGCTGCAGGGGGACCGCTTCTATTGCCCTTTTCTGCAAGAGGGCTTGTATCTCCTTCTGTGAGTGGAATGTGAGGCGGAGGAGGATGATATCTTTAGGACCTTGGTGGGGTGTCTGGAGGAATTTGTGAACTCTAGAGTATGTTCTCTCCTTATGATGTAGAGGATCCACTGGTCTGTAGTGACAGAGCTCCATCCCCTTAGATAAAGGGAGGAGTGACCCCTACTGCCTCCCCTGAAGCCTCCACGGGGGGGGGGGGGTCAGAAGGGAGTCATTGGGCAGAGCTGGGAGTGGGCAGAGGCGCCTCGGAGGACTTGGGGCCACGGGAAGGAGGGCATCCAGGCTGCTGGTTGCCTGCTCCCCTTCGAAAGCCACCTCTGTGGCCCTGTTTGCTGCCATGGGCTTGGGCACTTGAGGGCTTTTACAAACTGGCCGTTTCCTTTGTCTCCTCGGTACATCTGATGGACAGACCAGATGGATTTCCCAGACTCCTGGAGATGAGAGATTAGGGACTGTCTCCTGCCCAAACAAAACGATACCCTGGAACGGAAGGTCCCGGATCCTGGACTGCAGATCTTGGTGAAAGCTCGAGACCCTCAACCAAGCATGGCGCCGGAGACAGACTCCCGATGCTGACGCTCTGGCCACCATATCTGCAGTGTCGTACGAGGCATGTAAAACATGCATGCCTACGTTACAGCCCGACTTAAGGGCATCCAGAATCTCAGTCTTCTTTTCGGAGTCTGGGAAGGCATTCACTAGCTCTTGTCCCGGCTCCCAGAGCACATTCTGGTACCGAACCATATGCGTCAGGAAATTTAGGGACCTAATGGAGCAGGTGGAGGCAGAACAGAGCTTCTTGCCCACCTAGTCCAAACAGAGAGACTCCAGGTCAGGAGGCTGTGAGCCAAGGTGCTTGGGCTCGTCATGGGCAGCTGTAATCATGGAACAGTCCGCCTGAGGGTGTTCAGCCAGAAAGGGTTCATCCCTTGGGGATTCTGTACAGCCTATCAGATTTTTTTCGGAAAAACCAGGACCGAAGCTGGACGCTTCCAGGTGATATCCTGGAAGGTGTCCACCAAAGGAGGCACCACAAGAGGTTTGGGCTCCTCCTGCCTCAGGTACTTGGCAGTCAACGGCGTTATGGATCCACGTCCTCCGTATCCCATTTATTAGCGGCCTGGATGTGCCTCATGACGTCCATGAAGGTTGGATCATCAGGAGGCGAGCGGGGCTGGTCATTTTCTCCTGGGGAACGCCCAATTCCCGAGATGGAAGAGGAAGAAGGAGGAAGAAGAAGACTGGCTACTAGGTGTCGAGTAGCCAGCCCTGTCCCTGTGATTAGCCCCACTCTAACGTCGGTGACGGTCCGAGGACCGATGGAGCGGTGACCGACGTCGGGAGCGGGCCAATCTATCAGACGGGAATGGCTCCTGGTGTGAGGCGCGTCAGCAGTCTGTGGACGAAATCAGGAACAGTCCTTGGAGGGTGGTCGAGGTGGTGGCCTCTTTGGGGGAGAAGAGGGTGTCTTCTGCAGTGAAGAGATGCCCTCCGGCTGGGGTTTACCCGATCCGTCCGGTACCAGGGCCGACTTCGGGGGTGGGCGCTTCTGGACCCGACCCCACCAAAAGGAGAAAGAAGAGAGATCCTGTGGCTACTCGTCCGTGAACATCGATGCCGCTGTCCCCAGGAAAGGGACCTCCTAAGTATCTGGCCTTGAAGGGGAGCCACCTGGAGAGCGCCGAGGGGAGGACGACGACTTGGGGGATAGAGACGCTGTTCCCTCGCCGGCAGTATCAGGAATCTTTGACCCCTCTGACTGGCGTTGGTACCAGGACCGGCGACTGCTTCATGCGGGGCGCTTGTGTCCTTAGGCTCCAGGGGCGTGCCCTTATCAGGCGATGCCGTGGCCTTGGAAGGCAGGCCGTAGCTTGTGCCTCAGAGGTCTTAGTGGAGAGTCAGAGTCACCTTGGGCTTGACTGGTTTCTCCCCCGATGGGCCAGCTTTAGCCTGTACCTTTTTAGAGGATTTAGGATGGTCACCTGAGCCCAGAGAAGCGCGGGCTTTCTTGGGAAGAGGGCTGGGAGCGGGACCTGGGCCAGTGTCGGGACAGACTATGGTCCTTGTCGTGGGACCACTTGGATTTTTCTTTACTGGAATGTTTGGCCTTCTCCCCAGAGGTGTGTAGGTCCATCTCCTGGTCAAGTAGGTATGCCTTGAGAGCATTTAGGTGGTGGATCCTGGTCCTACTGGTAAAGCCCTGGCAGGTGGAACAGTCCTCGGTGTCATGGTTAGGCCCCAGGCAGAAGATGCACTTGGTGTGGCAGTCTTTGTTTGGAATCTGATGGCCGCAGCTACACTTGTTGCGATGGGGTACTGATGAGGAGACAGAGGACGGGGACGACATGCATTGGTACTGAGGAAGAACCGTCGGAAAAAAAAAAACTGGAGAAATAAGTGAAAAAACTGAGTTTTTTGCTGGAGGCTGGCAAGCCAAGAACTTTCCACATGCGCAGGTCGCGGCGGGGAAACTGGTGGAGCTGGGTCTGCCCCCTTTTGTACCAGTGCTGATGTTGGGGGGGGGTCCCTGCTGGCTGAGAAGTTTTCTGGTGGGTCCTAATGCCTGCGGTGTTAGTCCCAATTGTAATAGCCCGCTGCAAGACCTCCCACTCGAAGTAAGATAGGTCCACTAGACCACCAGGGGTATAACCGACTTCTGCCTGCGATCGGGCAGGCCCTGGGCAAGTGGACTGTGTCCTGAGTGGTCAGGTGGCCACCACAGCAGGCGGCTGCCGTGTTGTGCCTGTCTGACAGCCCACCTGTGGTGTGGGATTTCTCCTGGTTTCGCTGGGCTCAACACTGCACTCAGCAGGCGCCAGGCGGGTTTGTGCCAACATATGCGCTGCACATGCCGCGCTGAATATCAGGATGTGCCACATATGCATGGGCACGCCTCCGTGCACTGGGAGTTGCGCTGCGCAACATGTCCCTTTGAATATTGTGCCGGGCACAAAACCCCGTTGAATATCCCACCCCTTGTCTTTTCTTAATAAAAGTATAACCTGGTGTGGCTATATCCCAGTCATGGTTCCCATTGTACCATGTCTCAGTAAAACGGCAACAATGTCCAGGTCAGCCTCTGCCATCAAGGCCACTAGGTCTGGGATTTTGTTTCCCAGGCATTCGTGCACATGGCCTTTCAAGTCATGCTACCTCCCCTTCCCCTCTTATTCCTCTTTACCCCTCCTGTCTACTCCCATTTCTCCTTTTTTCTGCCATTCTACCTTTTCCGGTACTAGGTGCCTTATGGCAATTTCCTGTCCTTAGTGTCCTCCCTACTGACTGCTTCAGTCAGAGTGCGAACGTCATACTGACTCTCCCTGCTTTCTTCCACCTCCCCCCTTGGCTAGTTTAAATGCTTACCAATGAAGCATTTAAACCTTTCACAGAGGATCATGCTTCCCCGCTGAATATAGGCCTCCCATAAAGGCCTCCATCCCTCCAGGTGGGACCACAGCTCCCAATGAAGCCAAATCCCTCTACTCTGCATCAGTCCTTCAGCCATGTGTTGTAATTCCTGGTGCGGAGTACCCTACCCTCTCCCTACATCATACAATAGGTATGGGAAGGGGGTGACAACTGGGAGAGGGTGCAGAAAAACGATGGTTAAATAAACTCAAATGTGTTTTTGAGCAGCCAAACCCTGAATCTACACCTCCTAGGATCATTCTAACTCCAGATCATCAAGTTTGCAACATACTGAAGAAGAAAAAAAATACTGCATTCCAATTCCATTCAAACTGAACACTTACCTTGATTACCACAGGGAGTGAGTAGATCAGATCTTCAGGAATCCCATATGAATTTCCATCGGATATCACTCCCATGGAAACAGATTCTCCCTGAAAAGGCAGAAAATTAAATTGTGAACTATGCAAATGCTGCTACAACTGGAAGCGCCAAGATGGAGAGACTCAAATTGCAATTCAGGTTTCAAATACAAAGAATTCTTAACGTTGCATTAAAAGGGAATGCACAGGCCGCTAATACAGATAGGGCAAACGGGCTGACCGGATGGGCCTGGTGGTCTTTTTCTGCTGACAACCTCTTGGTTTCATATAAACAGTTGTACACCGAATGTGTGGGGGCTAGTCAACATGTACACTTTCAGCTAGGTGCCACTTAGAGCAAACTGCTACAAACTACAAAAAAAAAAAAAAAAAAAACACACACACTAAACTTATATTTACAACTGTGTTTAACTTTAGGCTCTTTTTTTTTTTTGAAAGTACCTATTCAGTTACTGGTCTACACAAGATTTTATATAATGCAGTACTTATTTCACTAGATCTTTAAAAAACAGAAGCCTTAGACCATGCTCAACTGACCTCGCAACTGCCGTTTGCAGATCAGTCTAGTCATGGTAAGTATTAGGATGTAAAACAAAAGGCCTTCTGGCATCAGTTGGGGGCAGTCACCTGCTTTTTATACTCGCTTCAGACTGGCTACCAAGATGTGTTATAAACCCTGGAGAGAACACTGAAAATGTTCTCTAGTAAACTGTAATGGCTAAAACAGTAACGTTACGAAAGTACACAAAGTATAGAGTTCTCTTTAAAATAGTAATTTTTTCCAACATCTTTTTCGATCACCTTGTCCTTGTCTTATTATAAATAATATCCACTTACGCAGCACTGACATCCTCTGGCTGATGTCAAGGGTAGGATAAACCATAGAAGACAGATGCCAGCCATACTATAATTTTGGAACTTTGCAATGCTGGCATGCAGTTCCCATGCCTAGGTGCTGCAAGAACTTAGCCCGGTGAGGAATGTGAAACCAGCAATCAGCATATTGGAGCAGTGAGACACTGGTTCAGCAACTGAATCTTGCAGACTGCTGGGGGCGCACAGCTGTCAAATCTCACTACTAGTTAAATGAAAAGTCTAAAACTGAGGAAAGTACAGTTATGCAAGAACCTCCTGTAACAGTAGATAAGAGGAGCTCTTGCGGCAGGTAACATCATCAGGACTATGCTGCCAGGCACTAGGACCCAACAGAAAAATTCCTAGATAGCAGTCCACGGCAGGACTGCCCCCCATCTGGCCAGGCGTCACGCGCCGGGTATAAAGGGGTCCCCAACACCACCTCATTTAGCCGCTGGAGACCCGGCTAGCATAAAGGAAAACCAAGGAGGCTCTTCATCCCCAGAGACAAGATTGCATAACCTCGGGGTAGGGGAAAACAAAACAAAAACACACCACACCTGCTGTAAGGGTTCCTCAAAGATCTACGGTTACAGTAAGTTCTTACGTAACTGTATGATCCTACTTAGAGATGGAGCTCTTGCAGCAGGTAACAGCATCAGGACAGAGTCCCAAGAAGAGGATCCAGGTCAGAAGGGAGGCGGATCAAATGAGTCAATGGACCGATACTCTTCAGGGAGGACAGCAAGGCCAAAACCTGCCCTCTGGAAGAGATGTCCAGACTGTAGTGCTTAACGATAGTGTGGACCAAACTCCAAGTAGCGGCTACACAAAGATCTGCTGCTTAAACATTCCTGAGGGACACAAAGGAAGTTGCGACACCCCTGGTTGAATGACCCCTAACCGGTCCTGGTAAAGGTCTGTCACACTTCTGATAAAGAACACTATGCAACTGACCAAATATTAGGCCAATGTCTACTTAAGTCACTGGAACCCCCAACATCCTTTGGGCCAAAGAGACAACTGGTCTGTCTTTCTAGACGACACAGTACGGTTAACACAGTAACTAAGAATTCTATGAACATCCAGAGTATGCAACAAGGCCTACCCTTTATTCAAGTACTCGGGGTAATAAGCAGGAAGCAGAATGTCCTGGTTTAGAGTGAACTAAGACATAACCTTCGGAAGGAACTTAGGATTTGTACATAGGGTAACCCTATCCCTGTGAAAAATCAGATGAGGCTCTTTACACATCAGAGCCTGGAGCTCGGAAATCCTCCGGGCAAAAGTAACAGCAACCAAAAATAACGCTTTCCACAACAGGAAGCATAGCTTGCAACTTGCGGCTAGCTCAAAAGGAGGCAACTCTAGTTTTTCTAACATAAAAAGAAGATCCCGAGGAGGGACAGGGTTCCTCTTGGGAGGCTTGATGTGCAAAATACCACATAAAAAGGTTGTGCACAAACTCAATTGTGCCAGAGTTTTGCCGTCCACAGGCGCATGATAACTTGAAAGCGCAGAAAGGTGCACCTTAATGGACAAGTAGCAGAGTCCCTTGTCTGATAAGGAAAGAAGGTACTCCAGCACAGCGTTCACTGGACAGATGAAATGGTTCAATGAACAAGAACACGCCCACAAGCAAAAGCATTTCCATTTCATAGCATACATGGCTCTAGTCGAGAGTTTCCTCACCGCCACAAGATCCTCTGCTACTCTGGAAGACACCCCATATCTGTTCCTGACTAGGTTTGCAGGAATCATGCATGCAGATACAGCAACTGAAGATTCGGGTGTACTAGGATTCCCTGCTCCTGCAAGTGAGCAAATGGGGGCAATGGAACTAGCGGTCCCGACGCAAACAGCTGGAGCAACGGAAACCAAATTTGCAGAGGCCAGAAGGGCACTATGAGAATCATGACCACACTCAGCCTGCAGCTTGAGCAGCACTCTCTCTGAAGAAGCAGGACGGCATCTAGAAACCTCCCTGTCCAAGAGAGGGAGGATGAGTCGTGCCAGAAAACACCAGACCCTGGATATAGCAAGCAAAAATTGGGCAGTTTGGCATTGTGTGGGGATGCAAAGAAGTCCAGTTCTGGCCAACCCCACCTTTTGAACAAGGTAGTTTACGACGTCCTGCGATAACTCCCATTCGTGAGCCTGAGACAGAGAGTGACAGACTGTCTGCTAGGGCACTGTGAATCCCTGGAATGTGAACTACCGAGTTCCTGGTTGTGCTCCACTGCCCAGTACCAGACTCTCGTGGCCACTCTGCATAGGGGATAAGAATGTGTGCCCCCCTTGCTAATTGAGACAGAAGACCACTGAAATTTTGTCTGACTGGACCAGCAGAGGACCTGGCAGGAGAATGGACTGAAACGCTTGCAAGGCGTACAGGATGACCCTCATCTCTAGCACACTGATGTGAAGACTGCGTTCCACAGGAGGTCCAAGTTCCCCTTGTCTGGTGGGATCCCAAATGTGCTCCCCAGCCTCGTCTACAGGCATCTGTTGTCAGGACCTGCAGAGGACTGGGGGCTTGAAAGGGAGCCCTGGTTTCCAGCCAGGAAGGGGTGAGCCACCACTCCAGAGTCTGGCACACTGCTTTGGAGATCATCTGTTGATAGAGATCGTCCAAGCGTTGGTCCCACTGAACCCAGAGGTTCCACTGAAGAACTAATTGTATGCAGACAAGCTAAGGGAATTGTTACAATGGCCGCAGCCATATGGCCCAACAGCTGTAGCACCATTCTGGCTGGGACCGGATTCATAGAGAGACAACTCACCAGCACTCTTACCCGGTCTGCCCAGTCGATGGGAAGAAAGGATCTTTCCCTGTAGAGTGTCCAAGACCGCCTCTATGTACTGTAACCTCTGGGTAGGCCACAGGGATGATTTAGGAAGGTTCAGGGTAACCCCCAATTCTTGGAACAGAGTCTCCTTTAGGGAGCGGCACAGCCGCTCTTCAGTAGGAGCTGTCAGAAGCCAGTCATCGAGGTAGGGGTAAACATAATGTCCCCTCCTCCTGAGAGCCCCTGTCACTACTGCCAGGCACTTGAACACCCTTGGTGCCGAAGAAAGGCACAATGGCAGTGCCCTGAACTGGTAATGCTTTCCCTGGAAGGTAAAGCATAGGTACTTTCTGTTGGACGGCAGGATCTTTATATGCATGTAGGCGTCCTTCATGTCTAGAGAGCAGTGCCAGTCCCCTTAGTGAAGCATGGGCAGCAATCCCAGCAGGGTCACCATCCTGAACTTTCTGTATTTAATGAACGTGTTCAGCTGACCAAGATGCAGGATCGGGCGAAAGTCCCGTCTTTTTTGGGACGAGGAAGAAGCGGAAGCAATATCCCCTTCCCCTCAGGGACGGTGGTACTACCTGGATTGCTTTCTTCTCCAACAGGGCCTGGATTTCTGCCCCGATAAGGATCATGTGGGACAGGGAGCAATGAGAGGGGGTGGGTGGGTTTTCCGGTGGAATCTGGATAAACTTCAGTGTGTAGCCTCTTTCTATGATCTGGAGTACCCACGGATCCATGGTGATACTGGACCAGTTGTGGTAAAGGGAGAATCTCCCCACCTACTGCTTCCCCTTGCGCCTCTACCAGAGGGAGGGGCTGAGGCTAATGGAGTGGGCAAGCGGGCCCTGGTGCTCTTTGCATTTTGGGTCCTTGTGTTCCCGAGGCACGGGGTAACCCCCGAGTTGCTGGTGTCATCCTTGCTGACCTTGCCACCTGTGAAAGCGGCGTCCTAGGCACTGCTGGCTCAGATTTACACATTTTATGGACATTAGACATGGCCTTGCCAGAGTCCTGCAGCTCAGTTATGAGTTTCTCAGCTTCTTGGCCAAATACTGGCCCTTAGAAAGGGGCATCCAGGATAGAACCCTGCAAGTCCTGCCTGAAACCAGAGACCCGCAGCCAGGCATGGCGTCTCGGGCATATCCCTGTGGCAGCCGCCCTGGCAACAGTGTCTGCCGAACCATAAGAGCACCGCAAGACAGGTTTGCCAGCATCTACACCGGACTGAAGAACCATCATCAATTCAGACTTGTTGGCGGAGTCAGGTTGAGCTCAGACAAATCCAAGGCCTTATTCCAGTGACTTGATACAGCACCATGCAAGCTAAAAAGTTAAGTGACCCGACTGTACAGGTGGCTGAGGAATACACCTTACGGCCCAGTCAATCCAATTTTTTGGATTCTTTGTCAGATGGCTGGTAGCTCATATGCTTCGGCTGTTGGAGTTTCTCCGAGCAACCCGTAAGCACCATCGAGCCTGCCTTCGGCTGCTCGTGTAAGTATGGTTCTCCCCTGGGGTACAGTATAGGCGGTCCACCTTTTTGGGGACTACCAAAGTCATGGAGTGGTGATCCTTGTGACGTCCCAGAAGGGTTCCACCAACGGTGGGACAACCAAGGGTTTCAGGTCACTCGCCCCAAAGAACTTTGCCAAACTGACGTTCAGGGTCCAATTCCTCTGTCTCCCACGGATTTAAAGACTAGATATGCCTCATCACATCCAAAAACGATGGATCATCCGAAGGGGGATCTTGGAGTCCTTCCTGGGATCCAGCGAGGGGAGAGAAACGTCCTCCGAGGAATCTTAAAAAGTCCCCAGAGGATCTTTCTGAAGAGGAATCTCCCCCTGGAAGAGGATCTTGATGGCTGGTGACCACGCCATCAAGGGACTGGTGACCCTTGTCCTTCGTCCTCAGACTCTGGGCGAACCAGAGTCGAGTTGGATACTTGGAAGAATGCTTCTGCAGAAAGGCCGGAGCCAGGACCCACACAAGGCTAGGGGCTGGTTCCAGCAGCCGGAGCAAAAGGTCCAATTTAATGGTATTCCACCAGTTAAACAGTGCCCCTACCTCAGCTAAAGGGACAACAGGGCCTGGGGACGTGCGGGGCCCCTGGCGGCAGCCCTACTGCGGAGACTGGGCCTGTGGTCCCGCTTTCGTTGGCACTGGTGGGACGAAATCCTCTGGCATTGGGTGCCCCGACGCCTGGTAGTCAGGCTCCTGAGTCAGAGGTGGGGGAGCTGGAGCCTGGTCTCTGGAGTCCTCAGAGGCAGGCATCCTGTCACCTGCCATACGGCCCGCCGACAGGTCGTCCTTTGGACCTGGTGGGGTAGGTGTCTGCTTTGAGGGCGTCTGGTCCAGCTCTGTGTTAGAGTTGGATGGCGTAGAGGCTTGGCGCCGCTCCAAAGCCTCGGACGCCTTGGGGGGGGGGGGAGGTGAATGGTGTGTCCTGTGGCATTCGCAATCCTGGAGCTCGCTGGTGTCGTCTGACCCTTTGGACCCAGATGACAGAGACCAAGGCTTTGCGGATGACAGATTCTGACCTGTCACCCGACAAGGAAGACGCCTGTCCTGCTGACTTAGACCCCAGCGTATGCTTGAGGGGTCGAATAGCCAGGGACTTGAGACAGCCCGAGCATGGAAGACTCCTACCTTACATGCCCGAGAAGAGGTGGAAGGCTTCTTAAGGGCCAGGGAGGGGGCGCCGAGTCAGACCATGCGCTAGAGGTCAAGGCCTTAGAAGGCCTCTGCAGGAATCTAGCATGAGAGGAGATGACATGAGATTCAGACCCGACTGTCCTTGTCCCTGTGAGGTTTCCCCAGTTGATTTCTCCTCTCTGGGGAAGGAGTCACTGGTGGAAAAGGAAGAAGAGCTGTGTCCCAAATGGGATCTCTGCATGGCAGCCACTTGCTGTTCAAGGAGGAATGTCTTGAGTCTTCAAGCGGTGGATTCTGGTCCTCCTGTTGAAGCTCTGGCAGTGCGGGCAGTCTGACTTGTGGTCAGGGCCCAAGCAGAGAAGGCAGGCCGAATGGCAGTCTCGTGCCGGGATCTGCTTGCCACACATGCACTTAAGATTTCCGTCACAAAGAAGAGGAGAAAGGTTGAGAAGACCTGCACAGGGTAATGAGTTGAAATTGGTAAATTCAATGAAAACTGTGCAAAGTGCAAAAATGGCAGTCGACTGAGCAGAAGGTAACCGTGGAGCCAAAATGCAAGAGTCGACGGTGGAAAAAGAATGAAAGTGGTGCTGGGGGACTGCCCCCTTTATACCATATGTGACGTCGGGGTGGGGCCAACGTCAGGGGGGTCAGTTCCCCACCCTGGACTGCTAGCTAGAAACTTTTCTGTGGGGTCCTAGCTGGCCCAAACCCCACACATGACCGCTGCCCTCTTTAAATGCTCAAGTATTACTATTTGAAAGCTCAGAAAGGCAGGTTCGGTACAACAGTAACACAAGCCCAGTGGAGAGTTCATCTTATACCACTGCCTCCCAAATTTCAGACCCCAAAGTACCCAACAGATGCTGCCAAGTCAGCAGTACAGTCTAGGCTGGTGGGCTGCTGAACTTGTGGCTTAACAACCCTTAACATTCCAAAGGCAACTTTTTTTTTTTTTTTTTTTAAACATATTTAATATATTTTATGTTGATCTGGAACTCAGTACCACAAAGTGTACATTCTGACAAGTTACTCAATACATTTAAAATGGCAGAGAGTTGGGAGTGTGACCAAGTACAATGCCTTGGAACATGTGCAACTTGAAGTACTGTACCTATGGAAAGGAAAAAAATTCTGTAGTTAGCCCCACTTTCTTATAACTATATATAGTGACATGAAAACACAATCAGTGACTCTTAGACTTCATCTGCCCTGGCATCTTGGTATGCATTCCATACCCTAATTCTCTGCTTGGGACATCATGAGCACTTCCGCGGCAGCCTAGGAAATTACAAGAAGAGGATTTTGATGCCAGGTGTAAATAAGCGACTGATTGTCATGTTCACATACTTTGTAAAAAAAAAAAAAAAAAAAAAAAGGAGAAGCCGCGGACAGCAAAATAGGTGAAAAACTGAAAGGTGTCCAATACTCCCTGTTGTCCTCAGAAGTCGGGCTCAAAAAATGAAATTTTGTTTTTAAAATGTTTTGATTGTGAACAAGTAAAAAGATTAAACAATCTGTGAAATGGTTGTAGTTTTCTTTACACATTCTCACTAGCCACTATGATCCCAATGTTTTACATGAGAAGCTTAGTCATGGGTAGTGACCATATGACAATTTATTTTCAGGTATCAGCATGGTTGACTGTAGTACATCCGCCTCTTCAAGGACTGCCTGCTCAGTATCAGACTGAGAACTACAGATATCCGAGCAGTCAGGAGCCCCATGGCCCTTGTGCCCTTTCTTAACACAAGGTGGCACCTGGCTTAGTCAGTGCTGGTAAGGGGGAAATACAGTAGGTCCCGAGTAACACTAGGCCCCTTTTCTGTGGGTGCTTTAAAAAGGAGTACCCAAACTGTGCCAAGTGGGAAACAGCAGATTTAGACTGCTTAGGTAAACCATTTTTTTTTTTTTTTTTTAGGTGGGTGGAAGATTTCATTTAGGGTAGCACCTCCATGCCCAGAGGCAAGATGGTGCTTTAAACACCCAGATGGACAAAGTTCCACATGAGGAACTTAGCTCATGCTAAGCAACTTCCACACCAGGGCCAAAAAGCTTTGGGCCTATGAACAGGTAGGTCAGGACAGACTGCTGCAAGTCAACGGCTAAATCTTTAATGAAGAGCCAGGAATGTCTGCTGAGGGATAGTCCTGCAGCTACAGCTCTGGACGATTCATCTAAAGCAGATCTCAAATGTTTGCCAGGGTCCAGTACTCTTGCTGCACACTGCTGGGTCCCTGCTTTTGCTGCATCTTTGGGCAGGTATATCTACTACTGTGGGTAGGTCATGTTAACAGGCTGTTGCTCATACAATTCTGAAAACTGGCAACTCTGAGGCCTAGGGAGGCTGAAACAAACCTCTGCTTCCTTGCTTCAGGAAATCAAATTTACAGAATTCAGTCTGGATGTTCAGATGTCAAGTGTTATGAAAGTTTAGATTCGTCACAGGCTCCCAATTAGTACTTCAGAATCAGGAGTGGGTGTGGCGGAAAGTCCATCTGGCAGATCCTGCCATAATCCCAACTCCCTGCCAGCTCTGCCTAGAAAGGCTGAAGAGTAGTTACTAACCACAACAGTAGATAAGAGAATCTCCTCCCCTGAGCCACATCATGGCACTGTAAACAGTTGGCGCTAGGACAATCCGGGAAGTTGTCCTGTCTGAGGCCACCCATGTAGACACCTCACTGGCACCTATATAAATATGGCATCCCCAGCATGCCTCAGTTCCCTGCCAGAGAAGAGCTTGTAGGATTATCGGACCAGCAGGAACAAGGAGCACAAAGTAGACATCAGGAGGAGAACCAGCTTGCAAGAGCAGGCAGGATAGTCACTCAAGAAGGGAAGGTGGGAGGGAGAGCTGTGGCTCAGTGGAGGAGATTCTCTCAAAAAATCTATTACAGTAAGTACATCTCCCTCCACTGAGCCACATCATAGAAAGATTCCCAAGTAGTACCGAGCACTGAGGAAGAATGGTAGGACCCAATGATGGAGTAAGGAGACCTTACACAACAGTCCATACGGTAATGTTTAGTAAATGTATGAACAGTACTCCAAGTGGCAGCAGTCCATATGTCAGCAGTGGACACATTCTGGAAACAAGCCATTGAGGTAGAGGGTGTATGGACAGGACCAGGAAGCTGCATACCACGTTGTCGGTAGCAGAACGTAATACAGCTGGCTAACAATTTGGATGGGGGATCCCACCATCAGGTGGGCAAAAGCCGTAACAGCTGAGGATTTTCTGCAATCCTAAGTAAGATCCAAGCACCAATGTGGCATCTGGCAGATGTCCAGCATATATGGCGTTCCACTACTACCCCTGGGTGTCAAAAACGTCAATGCTCTGATTTAGTGTTCACTCAGAAAAAGGACCTCCAGAAGACAATGAGGATTAGTATGTGATGCAACACAATCCTTGTGGAAAAGAAAAGGAGGGTCTTCAACCAGTGCCTGCAGCTCTGATAAGCTTCAAGAGAGGACACAGCTCACAAGCAGTAGCAGGCTCAAGCACAGTAAAGGCAAGCCCCACACTGGAACCAATCTTGGACCAGGGGGTGTAAGGAGGATACCTCAGAGGAACCCATGGGAAACCTCAAGCTGGCCACTGTCTTGCCTTCTCTGAGGGCATGAAAAGCAGATACCGCTGCCATGTGGACCATAATCATGGAATACCAAAGGCCCAAGTCCTCAAGGGACCAGAGGTAGTCCAGCACTAGATTAACTGGACAAGAAAAGGGTTCTAGAGCATAAGCAATACATCAAACTATAAAACATTACCATTTTTTTCCCCCCCAAGTAAGTTTAACATGTAGATGATTTTCTAACTGCTAGAACAGCAGCAACTGCAGTGGAAGAAACCCCTGAAACGGGAGAGAATTGTACATTCTCTGGAGCCAGACATGGAGGTGCAGTGACTGCAGATCCGAATGCATCAAAAAACTGCTCCTGTGTCAGAATACCTGCCTGCAGAGGGACTAGGACAGGAGGTTTCCGCCTGCAGAGGTACTGGGACAGGAAGCTCCACTACCAACTACTGGAGTAGAGGAAACCAAATGTGTATGGGGCCACCAGAATTAGGGCATCATACTTACCCCTCAGCTTGAAAAGAACCCTCTGTATTAGAGGGAACGGCATACCTGAATGTCCCTTTCCAGGAGAGGGACAACACATCTCACCAAAAAACTCCAGACCCTGGAACAAGCGGCTACGCAGAAGGTTTACATGGCACAGAGATGCAAACAGGTCTATGTCTGTGCGACCACATTTTATGGACCAGTCATCCACATTGGAGTCTAAGAGCTCCCACTCAAGGCAGAGCATCCAGGACAGACTTGGCCAATCTGCTAAGGTGCTTAGGATACCTTACAGGAACAGTGTGGACAGAAATTTTATGCATCACTGCCCAGTGCCAAACCCTCAATGCCTCCTTGCAGAGGATGAGTGGACTCCACCTAACCCCAATGACTGCCGGTGGGGGGCCAAGGAGTCATGCTGAAGAGCCTGGGATGGGTAGGGCAGTAGGGGAGGCCCTAGGGACTCCAAGACCAAGGCTCCTGCAGTCTGGGAGGTGGCCTTGCGTGTGGCCCTGTGGGCTGTTGCTCCTTAGGCTGCTGGAGTTGGTTTCTCCGAAGAGGAGAGACGTTAGTGAAGGTTTGGCTGACAACGGTACACAGAATGTACTGATCAAGCCTTTCCAGGACTCCTGTAGGTGAGAAACAATGTTTTGAGCCTCCTTGCTGAAGAGAACGGCACCCTTGAAGGGGGCATCAAGGATTTTGGTTTGCCTGTCCGGAGCAAAGCCTGAAACCCTAAGCTACGAATGGCAGCGAATACAAATGCCGGTGGCTGCCATCCAGCCTGCCACATCTGCAGTATCATAGGACACTGAGGACGTGGTTCCCCAACATCTGAACCAGAGTTCAGGAGCAGGGTAAGCTGGGATTTTGTCAGGCCCTCTGGGAGGGTCTTACCAATTTCAGAGCCTTGTCTGACAGGGCATTCTGATATTGGACCATGTGGGCTAGTAAATTTAGAGACCAGGCAGTCAAAATGACAGGCATACTTCTTCCCGAGGAAGTCCAGACTCCCCTTATCAGGAGGGTGCACGCTGAGGTACCAGAGTCTCTTGGTGAAATCATGAGTGGCATTCATGACTGAGTCAGCAACAGGGTGCTCCCCATGAAAGGGTTCATCCATGGGGGCATGACATAGCTGATCTGCCTTTTTAGGTGAGGCTAGGGTGGAAGAGGGGTGATTCCAAGAGGCCCTATTAACATCCTCAAAGGAGCAGTGAGCCATAGGCAGTGTCCTTATTGAGGAGGGTAGCCAGGTGGCATTCTGGGTCCAGTTTCTGAGTCCCAGCCCATAAGAGACCGGAAGAGTGCGGGTGGAGGTGCAGTCAGGATGGAGGAACAAGGAATTAGAAGACACTGAAGGAAATGGGACTGAGGTAGGGCATAACGGGGGCCGGCAGGCGAACAGGAGAAAGTCGTCATACTGGGGGATTCTATGCTCAAGAGAGCAAGAGGGGGCAGGTAAGGGAGTGAGGAAAAGCCAGGCCTGGGTGGAGTATGTGTCAGGTATGATGGCGGGGAGGGTAGGACAGTTCATTCAGAATTGTGTGGAGGGCTGGAGATGGGGCAAGACATGGAATAAGAAGGAGTTCTATGCACAGGAAAGGCTGCATCTCAGCAGTGAGGGTACCAGGACTTTGAAATGGTGGCTGGAGATTTACATTACAACTGAACTGAGGAGGAGGGAGGGGAAGCAGAGGGGGACTGCAAAAAAGTTACAGGGGAGACCGGAAGGCCTCAACCCCCCCCCAGAAAAAGAGGAAGGGGAATATAACAAGAAATACAAGTAAAAGGGAGGGACGGGGTGAGTAAGGGCAAGGTACAAGGTGGACTGACATCTTTGAATGCTAGGAGCTTGACAAACAAAGTAGCTGAATTCCAGGCAATAATGGCGGAAGAGGAGGAAGATATTGCCACCATCTTGGACACCTGAGCCACCCAATACTATGACTGGGATCTCACGATCCCTGGATTCAAGGTGTACTGCAAAGATTGGGGGGGGGGGGGAAAGAGAGAAGGAGGGTGGCTATATAAATTAAGGATGGGATACTGTGTACCCGGGGGAGGAGGGAAGGCCAGAAGCCATATGGCTACTGCTCCAGAACTCCAAAAGTAGAGGATTAGGTTGGGGGTGGTGTACAGGCCACCCTCACAAAATGAGAGATACACGGAGCTGGGGGAGCAAATCAGGAAGGTCAGTGGTAAAGAAGTACGGTGTTATAGTGGGTGACTTCAACCTACCCGGTACTGACTGGCAGACCACGACTACCACAAATGCCAGGGAACAGATACTGCTTGAGACTATCTCGGACAGCTACCTAGAGCAGGGAGTGACTGTGCCCACTATGGAGGGGAACATACTGGATATTGTTAAATGGTGACCAAGTCCAGAATGTGGTCTTACAGGACTCACTAGCAGGAAGTGACCACTGCTCAGTATGGTTCTTCATTGTAGGAAGGGAGTTGGCCAAGACCAGGGTGGCAGACTTCAGGACGGCAAGTTTTGCCAGGATGGGCAGCATCCTAGAAGGGCATCTTGCTGGAATTAGCCTAGGGATGGATGCTGAGCGCAGGCCTCGAAGGAGAGGCTTTCATATGGGAGCTAGCTCCTGGAAGCAGAGGTGCTCTCCCAGGGGGAGGCGAGAGCATGCTCTGTGTGTCGCTTAGAGGTGTCTCATGGAGTTTGGGACTGACGTAGGCAACGCCAAGATGGGGGGTGGGGGGGAAGCTGACTGGGGACAATCTGTCTGTTCTGGTGCTTATGGTTCCCGCTCTAATACTTTCTTTGTGGGAGGAAAAAGTCTATGCCAGGGAGGAAACACTTTTGCCCTGGAACTCCTTCTCCATCGCAGCTAGTTTCTACTGAAGCAGAAATCCCTGGAGGGTCTTCAGTCGGTGACTCTGTGTGGCCTGCAGAAACTCTTGGCAGTGCTGGCAGACCTCAGTATTGTGGTTAGGGCCTAGGCAAAGCAAGCAAGAGAAGTGGCCATCCTTAGAGGGGGATCTACTTGCCACAGGCATATTTTGTTCACTGGTTTGAAGACAATACTGAAAGACAGGCAAGAAATTCCGAGAAACAGTAACTGAGAAAGGAATATCAAAACAGTGCAGTCGAAATGCGAAAGAATGGCTGTCTACTAGAAGCAGGAGTCCGTGGAGGTCCAATCTGTGCAGTCGGCAGTAGGAAAAGACCTGGGGATGGGCTGGGGGGGGTGGGGCGCCACCCCTTTTATACCACAGGGCAGATGTCGGCGTGCAGATATCAGGGGTGGTCCCTCCCCTGTGTATTGCTAGCTAGAAGTTTTCTGTGTGGTCCTAGCACTCAAGTTCTACCAGTTACTGCTTGCTGCAAGAGCCCCCTCGAAGTAAGATCGACATGTTTGTGGCTTCTATGGGGCATGAGCGGCCATGCATTCTGCACTGTCATGCTGGTTGGTTAGAGGATGTGTTTTTTGGTTCCCTCTTAGACCTCTGTTGGGATGAGTGAATGCTCACGTCTGCCAGACTGTGTGTGCCAGATATTTCTTGATCATGAGTGACCTCCAGAGGAATCACCAGGCCTCCCTTAGCTATTACTGAGAGAGGAAAAGTTAAAAAAAAAAAAAAAAAAATCCACAGCCCAGAAGAAGAGCATCCAGAGAGATGCTCAGAGCTCTCTGCTGAAAAAAAGCAAAACTTCCAACACTTTTGTAGATAGGATATACTGTAGTTGCAAAACTTTACCTCTGGAGTGCCAAACCACCAGTCCCTGATGTGGTCACAGATAGCTTTTGCAGCTGACATTGCACTGGACAGCTTCCTTGCCTTGATTACAGCAGCACCTCGTTGTTGCACTGTCTGCAAGTCAAAACAGAAATATGTTACCCCTCAAAGAGATTACAACACACTTTGTTACAAAATGAAGAATTTGAAACAAGAGAACTGTAAGACAACTTCCCCAGTGTACAGGAAAAGCAAGGTAAAAACCACCCATAATCTGCAACAAATACATACACTAGTCATTAGGTGTTAGTCATGTAGGATCACTGCAGATCACTGGAGGAAAGCGGGGACTTTGGACATAAGCAGTCCTGAAACAAGTCTGACCTATCCTGTAAACTAAGCATCTCTCTGGCTTAGCCCCCTTTGTGCAGACCTCCCAAACCCAGTCATCCGGCTTCTCCGATTTACCTCAACTCAAAAGTTTCCCCATGGCTTACACCCCCCTCCCCATGGTTGGGCTCCCTCAACTCACAGCAATAGGGTCTGGTTGGAGGAGGGCCAAATAGATTATGCAGGGCCTGTAGGAGGTCCAAGCCATCCTGCACTGTCCGGGGCATTTCAGTTTTCTTGGTCCCTGCACATTGGACACTGGTCTGAAGGAGTACAAGTGTGAGCATGACATCCTGTGCAGCACCCTGCTGACATCAGTCCCTCCCCATGCACTACCTGTGGTCACCCAAGTGGCAATCATGCAGCTGACCTGCCTATCTCCCCAGAAAGAGTCCTCTGGGATGCTCAGCTCTCCTCCAGCCCCCCCCCCCGCTCCCTACAATCCAGGCTTGCTCCCAAACCCACGCTGCCAGCATCACCAGCTATAGCCCTACACATGATAAAGTTTGTTAACTAAAGCCTGCTACCCCTTCATAACTGGTATCACAGCTGAAACCAAAGTTTTCTAATCACCTTTCAGGCTGTGGTAGAATTATTGCCAAGTACGGGGTACGATCGGCAGACAAGGTAACACAAACAAAGTTAGTTGAGGTAAGTTGGTCATACCAGACAAAAATCTTAAGGACCAACTGAAGTGACTGCAAAAAGGGTTGAATAAACTGGACAGGTCCAAACAAATTGTCAAGCCAACAGACTAATCTACAAGATCTTCAAAACTCTGAGAAGCTATGTGCAATATATATGTTTGGAGGCTCTATCTGGAGTGGGGGGAGAAGAGAAAGAATAGAAACAAGTATATACCTTCCAAGCAAATTTCCTCTAAAGAGAAGTGGTATAGAGTAAGACTATCCACCATGGCACATGCCTTGTCCCAGCTGGAAGCAGGAAAGGTTTAGAAAGGTCCCGGTCCCATTCAAGTTGGGGATGGGAAGCAGAACAACCAGACTTCTATACAAGGAGGAAATAAAATGGTTTGGAGATGCCATGTGAAGCACCATGTAAAAGAAAAGGGTGAAAATAAGGTATTTAAGTAAATTGGAGGGTTTGTTAGAGAGTGCTACGTGGAAGTGGGGAAGCGAGGAAGCCTGACAATATCAAAAATAAAATAAATTAAAACGAGTGAGGTGAGAAAACAGCTTCTTTATGTTTTGACATAAAAGCTTAGAGAACCATAGCCATGCTTAACATTATGGGGAGAAAATAATCACCCTGGCCTCCCATCCTTGGACCACCACCAGCCATGACAATGCACACAACCGCCACTCTCCAACATACAGGGTAAACATGCAAGTCAGATAGAAAGAAATGCATCAACACCTGCAGGGTGGTCACTACAACATTAAACAGCAAGTACTAGAAAGGCTACCAGGAACATTAAATTTGAGAGAATCTCTTTCATAGAACACCATCTTTGGATCTGTAAGCAATAAGCATCAGGACAAACTGGGAAACATTTCTACACACTGGCACTGCCTAGATCACATGGGCAGCCCCATATCAGAGTTTTCAGACAGAAGCAGGAGACCACAACCTCGACCAGGCTGACAAGAGAGGTGGTACTCCAAAAGGAAGCCCATCTGGAAAGGAATATATAACAAGCATGCAGTTACGGGTATGTCTTCCAGAGTATGCCATCTGCAGTACAGAATATGGTAGGCAGAAGTGCGAGCTGTGGCGCTACAGATAATCATCTTGAAGATCTACTGTTACAGATAAGCAACTAACCCATCTTCTTAGAAAGGCATCTCATCTTTGAAACGATTCAAGGAAGAAGGCCAGACAGAAGGGATGAAGACGACTCTCATGACAGCAGGCCTTGAAGGACAGAAAGACTAAAGTCAACCCGTTTACAGGACTCCACATCTTGAGAACAGTGTTTACTAGACATATGAAAAGAATGCCATGTGGCAGCTGAGTATATATCAGCAAGTGGCTATGCCACATGTGGTTTGGACAGAGAGAGCTAGAAAGCTCCACTGTGCTTCAGTAATGGAAAGGAAATGCAGCTTCCAACCATTTGGAAAGGCACTGCTTAGAGACAGGGGAGCCCACCATCCTGGTGTCAAACTAAACAAGAAGCTGCGAGGACTTTCTTAAGTCCAAACAGAACAGGGTCTATGTACATTATGAGATTGCAGGATAACCTCTCCCACATTCTGAGGGGGAAAGGCAAGAACATAGGTAGGCAGACAGTCTGGTTCAATATGAACTCAGAAACCACCTTAGCAAGGAGCGGAGAATGGGTACGTAGTAAAATCTTATCCTGGTGAACAACAAGGTATAGAGGATCTGCAACCAAAGCTTGCAGCTTGGACACCCTCTGAGCCGAGGTAACTGCCACCAGAAAAAAGTGTTTTACAGGAAAGTATATCTTACAAGTGGTGGCAGGTTGAAAGGGAACCTGTGTGTAAGACTTTAGAATCAAGTTAAGGTCAGATTCTGGAACCACCAAATGACTGTGGGAGAGATTCAGGAGCCTTGAGGAACCTGCAGGACACTTTCCACTGAGTCACAGTCCCTCTCCGAAGCTCATGCAGGCAGAGATGACCATAAGGTGTACCTTCTCAGAAGATTACCGATGGTTAGAGTCAGACTGGGACAGGAGAAACCTAGAATTTGACGGCAGATAAGGACCGCTTGGCCCACCCAGTCTGCCCATTTCCCTACCTACTGGATAAGCTGCAGATCCTAGTTAACCAGCAGCCTACTTCTTCCTACCCCCACCCCCTAGAATGGCCTTACGACTGTCCCATGCATGCTTGAATTCCACCACTGATTTTGACTCCCACAACCTCCTCGGAAGAGCGTTCCATGCATCCACAACCCTCTCTGAAAAAACACTTCAGTAAATTACCTCTGAGCCCGCCCCAATCTTCAAATTGTGCCTCTCTTGTTCTTGCACACCTCTTTTTTTGAAAGATGCTACCCTCTTGGACTTTGATTCCCTTGAGGTAGTCCAATGCACTCTGAACTGGACATAAAAAGGGTACAGGGAGCTAGAAGTCCACCGAATACTGAACATTTCCACTTTAGTGAATAAATGTGCAGTGAAGGCCGTCAGTAAGAACATCTGAAACCTCCTGGGAAACCCCAAAGCAAGACCGTCCTATAGAGTCAGGAGCCAGGCGAGAATAGACAGGGATGAAGGTTTGGGGGGAAATGACTACCCTGATCCTAAAACAGGAGCCCAGCTTTAAGAGGAAGTGGGTCAGAAGTTCCACTGCAAGCTGCCAGAGCAGAGCAAACCAGATTTGTCCGAGCCAAAAGAGGGCCATAAGTATCAGAATGGCCCCATTCATCCAAAGCTTGACCAATGTCTGCTGAAATCAGGACTGGAGGAAATGTATAAATAATCCTCCCCTTCCACGAAAGGGATGTATCTCAAAAACAAACTCCAGGCCCTGAAGTGAGCAGAAACACAGTTGTGTTAAAGGTCCCACTTCAGATGGCCCCAGGTCTGCAATCACGTTTTACTTAAACTCCCTACTTGTGGAATTGAACAAATGACATGCCGAGAGCAACAGTCTGGATTTTCAGAGTGCCGGGTAAAAACATGGTGATGTACTGTATATGTTGTGTGCCAGGGCCCATTCCCAAATCCTCATGGCTTCTCTGCATAAGGTGTCTGTGCAATGGTGTATTACACCAACGTTGTCCATCCATACCATCAGGAGACACCAAATGGGAGGGGCAAAGTCCCATAGTCTGAAAAGAACAGCCCTCACCTCAGAATACTGATGTGGAGACAGACAGGGACCACACACCCCTGGGTCTTCAGAGTACCCAGGTGGACCCACAACCCAAAGACATTTGCGATGAGGATCTTCCAAGGAGACAGAATGAGGACCCTTGAAGTTGATGGGAGAAGCCTTGCCACCAGCAAAGAGGCATATACAATGGGTCATGCATGACCAGTATAAGATGATCCAGGGGTTGGGTAGCTTTTGTCCACTGGGCACAGAGAATACACTGGGGAATGGGAACAGTCAATGGCCATGGCCATGAGGTGCAGGAGTCGAAGCACTGATGTCAGAGAATCAATCACTGGAGGCAAACCAATGTTGCCTGAGCAATAAGTGTGTTGGCATGGAGTTCTGAAAAAGACGTCCGAGCCCAAACTATGTTCAAAAAGTAGTTACACAAGAACTTACCGTAACAGTAGATCTTCGACAGGAGCTCTTGCAGCACCATTGGGACTATGCCGCCAGGCACTAGGATCCCACGGAAAAATTTCTAGCTAGCAGTCCAAGGTGGGGGACACCGGCCCACCCCGATGTCATGTATGGTATAAAGGGTGCAGTCCCCCAGCACCACCTCTATGCTAGCCAGGTTTCTGGAGGGAAAACAAAGGATGAAGAACAGAGGAGGATCTCCCATCCCCCAGAGAGAACAGTTACAGTACATACCTCAGGGTAGGCGGGAGGAAAATCCACCTGCTGAAAGAGCTCCTCTCTAAGATCTACTGTTACAGTAAGTTCTTACATTAACTGTACTACCCTACTTCGAGCTGGAGCTCTTGCAGCATGTACCACCGTTAGGACAGCTTCCCAAACAGTACAAGGAAAAGATCCAGATCAGAAGGGTGGCTGACTGTAAGGGTCCGTGGACCTAGAACTCTTTCCCTGGAGGACAGCGAGGCCAAATCCTGCTCTCCTTCCGGAAGCAATGTCCAGGCTGTAGTGCTTAATGAAGGTGTGGAATCTAACTCCAAGTAGCAGTTGCACTAAGATCCACAGCAGAAACGTTCCTGAGGTACGCAAAAGAAGTTGCGACACTCCTGGCTGAATGACCAGCAAGGGTTTGTTGCACTTTCAATAACAGAAAAGCCATGCAATTGACCAACCATTTGGCCAATGTCTGCTTAAGTCACTGGAGCCCCTAACATCCTTTGGGCAAAAGAAACCAACTGGTCTTTTTTCTAGAACAAGTATGATCAACGTAATAACTAAGAATTCTATGTACATCCAGAGTATGCAACAAGGCCTCCCCTTTATTTCGAGTACACTAGGTAATAAACTGGAAGTTGAATGTCCTGATAGAGTGAACTCAAGACACCCTTGGGAAGAAACTTAGGATTTGTATGCAGGGCTACCCTGTCCCTGTGAAAAACCAAATAAGGCTCTTTACACATCAGAGCCTGGAGCTCGGAAATCCTCCGTGCCGAAGTAATGGCACCAAAAACAACGCTTCCAGGACAGGAAGCGTAGCTCGCAACTTGCAGTTGGCCTCGCGAGGCAACGTAAGCTTTTCTAACAAAAAGAAGATCCCATGGCAAGTAAGGTAAACACTGAGGTACAGAGCTCAACACAGGGCAGGACAGGGTAAATGAAAAATAGACAAGGGCACAAGACCAGGCATTTTTGGGGAAGATAAAGCCAACATTAAATGGAGGCAATGGGTACCAATGCCCGTAGTCTGGAAAACAAGCTTCCTGGATGACCCCTCTGGTGGCGGGGCCTGCAGGCCCACTATCAGGCATTGGTGGAGCATCATCTGGAGTTGTCAGGCTCCAGAGGTGGAGGTGGAGGTGAAGGCAGTGGGACTGGAGCCTGGTCTCTGAGGTTCTTGGAGGCGGGTGTCCGGTCACCTGCCGAATGGCCGGTCACCAGGTAGTCTTTCGGACGTGGGGTAACAGGCATCAGCTTTGGGGGTGGCATCCGGTCCAGCTCTGCACTGGAGCCAGAGGGCGTAGAAACCTGGCGTTACTCTGAAGTCTCGAATGACATCTTGGGAGGAGACGAACGATGTTTCCTGTGATGTTCACGCTCCTGGAGTCTGCTGGTGTCATCCAACCCTGAGGCCTTGCGGATGACAGGTTCTGACCAGTCGCCCGATGAGGAAGACCTGTCCCACTGACTTGGACCCCAGCACAAGCTTGAGGGGGTCTGCTAGCCAGGGACACAGGGGCTTCAGACAGCCAGACCCCAGAAGCCTCCCCACCGAGTGACTGGGAAGAGGCAGGAGGCTTCTTGGGGGGTACCCCAGGAAGAGCTAGGGAGATGAAGGATTGAACCCAACCTGACAGAGGTCAAGGTCCTAGCAGACTTATGCGGGGATCTAGGACGTGCGTCTGACCTGGCTCTGTCCTTGTCCCTGTGATGATGTTTCCTGCTCAGTTTCTTCGCTCTGGCAGAGGAATCCCTGGCGGAAGAGGAAAACTAATTATGCCGCGAATGGGATTTTTGCATGGTGGCCACCTGTCTGAGAAGGAACGTCTCGAGGGTCTTCAAGCAGCAGATTCTGGTCCTCCTACTGACTTTCTGGCAGTGCGGTCATTCGTCATGTGGCCAAGCAGATACACAGGCCAAGTGGTCATCCTGGGCCAAGATCTGCTCAACGCATGCGCACTTTGATTTGACGCTCAGACAAGGAGGAAGGCAGAGACGTATGCACGTGGTAACAAGTTGATGTTGGTAAACTTGATAAAAAAAAAAAAAAAGACTGCATGAAGTGTGAAAAAAATGGTGGTCGACTGCCACAAGAGGCATACATGGAGATGAAATGCACGAATAGACAGCGGGAAAAGAACTGAGATGGAGCTGGGGGACTGCCCCTTTACACCATACGTGACGTCTGGGCCGATCCCACGCCTTGAACTGCTACTGCAGCTAGAATTTTTTCTGTGGGGTCCTAGTGCCTGAAGATATAGTCCTAATAGTGTTACCTGCTGCAAGAGCTCCACCTGGAAGTAAGATCAGCACTTTTAAGCTGAAGGTGCTAGCACAGAATCGGGACTGATTGGCCACAATACCCAGTTGGTCAAACTGGCAAATCAGATAGTCTGCATAGTAGCTTCACTAGAAGGCTCGAAAATCCTTTTGTCCAGGTGAATGAATATATATTGGTCTTTCAGCATATGGCCAAAACCACCTATAGCAAAGCAACTGGTGAAGACCTGTGGTGCACAGGATAAACCAAAACAGCAAACAAAATTGGTAGTGCTGGCTCTCTAAAAAAGGGAGTGCAGATACTGTTGATGGCTAGAACACAAGCGGTGGCTCCAAAAAATGCTTAGGGCCAGACCTCAAGTAAGTTGGAGCAGCACTGGAGGAGATCTGGGGCCCTGGAGGACAAACTAGCTTTGAAAACGCACTACTGCGAGTATTAAAGAGGACAATTAGAGGACTTCCGGTGACGTCACTCTCCTGATGCAAGCATGACTTAGAAGGCTCCTTCTATAGCCTATAAAACCTCCGTTTTTACCACCGAACGGCAAATTTTGTACAGAAATACCCCTCGGGTGTAATATGTGTTGACGAGGCGCTGTGAAAAGACCCCTACAGTACGGATGAAGGCAGGTTATCGGACTCTGGCAGTAAGTATCGCAGGCCTCTGACCTCGCGGCAGAGCAACGCTAGACCCGACCAGCCCCTCTTAGCCACACTGCAACGCCAGATGACCCAGGTCCTTGCAGAGCTTCAGGATTATCGTAATGAATTCAGGACCACCACTACAGCCCTCAGAACTGTTATCAGGAAGCTGGAGAGGCAGCAGGAAAAGTTAGAACAGCACGCAACTGAATCGGACTCCAGAATAGACGGGGCAGAATGGGCCATAGCACAATTAAATCAGAACTTACAAGCCTTGCAGGAGCAAGTGGAGGACGCCAAAAGTCGTAGTTGGCGCAACATACAGATTTCTGGGATCCCAGAAGGAGAGGAAGGTACTGATCCCCATACGTTTGTTCACCTCCTGCTATGGCAGGTTCTTGATGTCCCAAGTGAATCCACCCTAGAAAGAGAGAGTTCACCGCACACTGGGCCCCAAGCCCCCCGCCCCCCCCGAAGCAAGGCCCCATGCTGTGCTGGTTCGTTTCCTCCGCTTTCAAGAAAAGGAGTTAATACTCCACACTGCGTGGAGAATGGGTCAGGTTAACTATAAAGGGCAGCGACTGTTCTTTGAGAACGATTTTGCACCCGAGGTGATGGCCAGACGTAAGGCCTACATACCCATCTTAAAGGCACTGAAAAAGGCTGGCCTACGCTTCCGAAACCCCTACCCGGCTAAGCTCACAGTTTTCCACCCGGATGGGCAGCTCACCTACAGCTCGGCTGAAGAAGCGATGGAAGGTCTCCGAAAGCACCAAGTTGAGATACAGAAACCGCCTGGTCGTCCCTCAAAAGGTACCCTAGCAGCAAAGTTCTCAGCAGGCCTGGCAGTCTGGACAGCGGGAGACCAGGAAACGTCAGGGGCTTGAGGCAATATGCAACATAGTCAATTCCCTACGAGAACAGGCCCAAGAAAACACCTGACTGCCCAACTGGAAGTCCGGAATAACTTTGGATCTTCCCGAGATACACAGGAGAACCAACTGATCTTAACCCTGGATCGTTACATAGAAACATAGACTGACGGCAGATAAGGACCGCTTGGCCCATCTAGTCTGCCCATTTCCCTACCTACAGGATAGGCCGCAGATCCTAGTTAACTAACAGCCTATTTCTTACTACCCCCGCAAGAATTGCCTTATGTCTGTCCCACGCATTCTTGAATTCTCCCACAGTTTTAGACTCCACAACCTCCTCAGGAAGGCTGTTCCATGCATCCACTACCCTCTCTGTGAAATACTTCCTCACATTGCCCCTGAACCGCCCTCCTATCTTTAAATTGTGTCCCCTTGTTCTTGCAAGTCTCTTTTTCTGAAAGATGCTACCCTCTTGGACTTTGTTGATTCCACTGAGGTACTCAAGTTTCTATCATGTCCCCCCTCTCACTTCTTTCCTCAAGGGTATAGATATTAAGCTCCTTTAGTCTCTCCTCATACGGCTTCTCTTGCAGACCCTGCACCATTTTAGTTGCCCTCCTCTGGACTACCTCTATCCTGTCTATGTCCTTGCGGAGATGGGGTCTCACCAACTGTCTGTACAGAGGGACAACAACTTCCTGTTTTCTGCTGCTGATGCCTCTCCCTATACATCCCAGTATACCCCCAGCCCTCCCTACTGCCTTCTCACATTGCTTGCTAACCTTAAGGTCATCTGATATGATTACCCCCAGGTCCCTTTCCTTTGTTGTTACTACCTCCCCACCCATTGTGTATTCTTCCCCTGGGTTCTTGTTTCCCAGGTGCATTATTTTGCACTTCTTTGCATTGGATAGCTGCCATACTTCTGACCATTCCTCCAGCACAAGTCCTTTTCATCCTTTCCACGCCCTTGTGTATCAACCCTGTTGCAGATCTTTGTGTCATGCAAAAGGCATGCTTTCAGTCCCTCTGCAATGTCACTGATGAAGACATTAAAAGGACTGGACCCAATACTGAACCCTCACGGTACCCACTAGTAACCCCTCTTTCTTCAGAGTGGACTCCATTTACAATTACCTTCCTGTGGCCTGTTGTGCAGCCAGCGTTTTACCAGGCTACCACCTGGGACCCACTCCCAGGCTGGTTTATTTGACTATTAATCTTGTGTGTGGACTGTGTCAAATGCCTTGCTAAAGTCCAGGTAGACCATGTCCACAGCCCCTCCCTGGTCTACTACTTTGGTCACCCAGTCAAAGAAATCTATTAGATTCGTCTGACATGACCTTCCTGCTGTGAACCCATGCTGCCTTGGGTCCTGTGCTCCACTGGCCTCTAGGTACTCAACTATTCTTTCCTTCAGAAGCGACTCCATCACTTTCCCTACCACAGATGTCAGACTGACAGGTCTGTAGTTTCCTGCCTCTGTCTTGGTCCCACTTTTGTGAAGGGGAATCACATCCGCCTTCCTCCAGTCCTCGGGTACCACACCATCCTCCCATGATTTATTAGAAAAAAAAAAAAAAGAGTAGCCAGTGGTTTCACTAGTTCCTCCCTTAATTCTTTTAGAATTCTGGGGTGATTTCCATCAGGACCCACTGCTTTGTCCACCTTCAGTTTTAGGAGGAGTTCTTGCAGAACCCTTTCTTCTGTGAAAGTACTGGGATCGACCCCCTATCAAGAGTGCTTCTGTTAACTGGATTAGGCACTTCCCCCTCCTCTTTTGTGAATACTGAGCAGAAATATTAGTTCAGTATCCCTGCTTTTCACTGTCCCCCACTGCCCACCTACCGTTCATTCTATTCAGCCTCACTATCCCTCCCTTTGTCTTTCTACGCTCGCTGATGTACCTATAAGAAGGTTTTATCCCCTTAACTGAGTTGGCTATTTTTTCCTCAGTTTGGGCCTTTGCTATTCTGACTTCCTTCCCTGCTTCCTTCTGCCTTAACTGGTACAGCTCTCTGTCCTGCTCCTTCTGTGTTTCCTTATACTCCGGAATGCTATCTTTTTCTTCCTGACTTTCACAGCCACCTCTTTTGAGAACCAGTGGCTTTTTTCGCTTTGATTTGTTTATTTGCTTCACACAAAGGCTTGTTGCCTCTGTGATGGCAGTTTTGATGATTCCCCATTGTTGCTCCACACCTCCTTCTAGCCTGTTTGCTAGTGCTTTTCTGAGGCACTCTCCCATCTTGCCAAAGTCAGCCCTCCTAAAGTCTAGTACCCTCACTTTTGTATGGCTTGACTCTATAGAAACATAGAATTTGACAGCAGATAAGGACCGCTTGGCCCACCCAGTCTGCCCATTTCCCCTACCTGATGGATAAGTTGCAGATCCTAGTTAACCAGCAGCCCAATTCTTCCTACCCCAACCCCCTAGAATTGCCTTATGACTGTCCCATGCATGCTTGAATTCCACCACTGTTTTTGACTCCACAACCTCCTCCGGAAGGCAGTTCCATGCATCCACAACCCTCTCTGAAAAAATATTTCCTTAAATTACCTCTGAGCTGCCCCCCTTCTATCTTCAAATTGTGCCCCCTTGTTCTTGCACACCTCTTTTTTTGAAAGATGCTACCCTCTTGGACTTTGTTGATTCCCTTGAGGTACTTGAAAATTTCTATCATATATATATCTATCTATAGCCGAGTTTTACGTGAACCACACAGTTTGATGGTCACTTGTCCTCAGATGGCAACCCACTTCTAGATCCGAGATCCTCTCACTGCCCCCGTTTGAGAGTAAGAGGTCTAAGATTGCTCCCTCACGAGTGGGTTCCGAAACTAGCTGTCTAATGCCTGCCATCTGTAGGGCATCAAGAATGGCCCTGCTCTTGGATGTGGCTGCAGCAAATGTGCTCCAGTTAACATCTGGCATATTCAGGTCTCCATCAGCAGCATCTCCTTTCTCTGCCATCCTAAGAATGCCTTCTATCATATCCTTGTTCATTCCTCCCCTGACATGGGGGTCTGTACACAACCCCTGTGCGGATTGTGGTGCCCTTTCCAGTCTCCAAGGTGACCCACAGTGCCTCCTCTCCTCCCCGTTTGCTCTTTTGTTCTGTTGCTTTTATCCCTTCCTTTACATAGCGAGCTACTCCTCCCCCTCTTCTCCCCTGCCTGTCTCTCCTGTAGGTTATGTGCCCTGGTATGTTAACATCCCAATCATGGTTCTCTGTGTACCATGTTTCTGTGACTGCTACGATATCCAGGCATCCCTCTTCCATCAAGGCCACCAGCTCAGGGAGCTTGTTGCCCAGACTACGGGCATTGGTACTCATTACCCTCCATTTCTTGATGGCCTTACTCTTTTGCCCCATCCCTGTCCTTCTTGCCTTTGTCACTTTCTCCATTTACCTGCCTTTTCCCCATCGACCACCTCTATGTTGGTGTTTGCCGCACCTACAGTGATTATTTGGGGGAGGGGGGCTAAGTTCCTGCTCCCTTTCAGTGCCCCCAGCTAGTTTAAAAGCTTGGCAGAAGACACCAGGAGAAAGGACTGCTGTGTGACTGGCCTTCTCTGCTGGGACTATATTGCTCTCCTTCCCTCCACCCAAAGCTAGTTCTATTTCTATAGGCACAGGATTTGACTGACAACAGGAACTTCCTGTTTGGGAGCAGGAAGTGAGTGATCACAGAACCACCAAAGACCCACCATCCTAGAAGGGCAAGGGTAGCTCTCCGGCCCCCTCTAGCTGCTGGACGTCTGCCTCTGAGCAAGTAAGTGGTCTACTGAGAAATATAGGATGTTCTTGTCTCAGAATAGGACAATCAGGAGCTTAAAGGGCACACAAGCAGAAAGTAAGGAGAGAGAGAAAAAAACAAACAAACAAAAAAAAAAAACACAGAGGAAAGAGTAAGGATTGCAAACAGTTAAGGGGCCAGAAATAAGACATGATTGGAGTGCTGCAGTGGCTGTGGAGCAGCAGTCTTCCGGGAGACATTCTGGAGGATGCGGTGTTGTCCCATCTGTAGGCATCTCTGGGCTGAGGGAGGAGGTTGCTCATCTCCAGGCCGAGTTGGCCAGGATTTGTGGGACCTCCTCTTCCATCCAGTGACCACCAGTGCCACTGCCGTTGCCTCAGAGGTTGCCAAGAAAGAGGAGCAGTTGGACCACAGTGGGCTCAGGGAGGGTGAGGGTGGTGGAACAGAGGCGCATCCCTCCAGTTGTACCTCTCCACAATTCCTATACCATTCTGGCAAAGTGTGGTTCCTCTATGGAGGCACCCGCAGTGGATACCAAGGAGGATGCAGGGAACCTCCACAAAGGAGACCCATAGGAGTGTGGCAGGGGACCCTGCAGGGGAAGGAAACAACTCCTGGTGGGGGACTCCATTGTTAGGAAGTTAGAACTGGGAGAGGAAGGGGAGAGGGAGGTAAGGTGCCTCCCTGGCACCATGGCTTGGAGGGACAGGGAGCGAATCCTCAGGATTGCCGGAGCAGCTAGACAGGGGAGGGAGCTGGATGTCACTGTCCACCTAGGGACAAATGACCTGGCTAAGAAAGGGATTAGAGAAGTGCAAGAAGAGTTTGTGGAATTGGGGAGGGGCCTTAGTCAAGTAGCATGCACAGTAACCTTCTCGGAAGTGCTGCCCATCTAGGGTATAGGAGAGGCTAGGGTGTTCCGCACCATGGGATTCAATCAGTGGTTGAAAAACTGGTGTGGAGCTCAGGGATTTGGCTTCACTGGGGACTGGGGGTCCACCTGGAGTGATGCAAGCCTATATTGGTATGATGGGCTGCATCTGTCCGGGAGGGGAACCAGGATCCTAGGTGATAGGTTTAAATGCTTCATTGGCAAGCTTTTACACTAGCCAAGGGGGGAGGCACTGGAAAGGAGCAGGGAAATCCTAGCCCCCCCCCCCCCTTTTTCTTTTGGAAATCTGAGACATTTATTAGTAGAACAGTTTGGACACTCATTACTGCTATTGCAACCTACTCTCTATTGGCTCCTACCCAACAACTCTCCAAATAAGTACTACTTACTAATTATTAAATTTCTGAACTCTCTCTGGTACTGCCAATTGCTCCTGATTGCTTTCTCCAGTAATGCTAACACACCCTCCTCTTAGTTTGGTCCCCGGTCTTCCCCTCTCTCTCCTTCCTCTTTCTTGCAGGTATACCTGATGTTCGTCGCCTAGGAGTGATTTGGATTAGGGGAGTGGTATTAGAAACACCTTTTAGTTTGTCCCTGCCTAGCCATGTGCTAAAAAGCCGCACACCCTGTATTGGAACCTGGTGGGATACCGATGCATGCTCCCCTCCCCCCCATATCCTGGGCCACTTTTGAACCTGCAGTAAGTGGCGACCTGTTTCATTCCTGAGTGGGAAGTTGTTCTTAGTTCAGTCTGCTAATACTAAAAATTGTGCTATGTGCTCCCTGAAGTAGCATAGAGAGTCACACCTGACGATTAAGTTTCAGACTGGTTTTGCAATCGGCTCAGGCAGTGTTTCCCCATGACTTTGTTATAGCTTGCTAATCATAAATACTGCTGCTGTTTGTCAACCCATTAAAGGTATCCTCTTTGCCCAACTCCCCCCCCCAATATTTTAACTTGGCGTTAGTGGCCTGGATTAATCTCATCTCTTAAGCGCAGGCCTTAGGGGTCTTATGTAATTCTAGAGCAGATAAGGGTAACAGCCCCTGCGGATATAGGGGGAAATCTCCCTATCCTTCGTTTAAAGACCCCATTATGTTTACCCCCATACTATCTCCCCATTCCGCAACACTTTTTCAGGCGGCTAAACGGCAGGAGTGACACTAGTCAATACCCCTTTACCCTATTCCTTTAAGGCATCTGAAGTGCCTAGGGGTGTCTATCGTAGACACCCTCTCTTAAAGTGAGGAATTCCTCACTTTCGAGAGCTTGGGACGCTCTCTGTATTTGGAAGCTACTGTTAATAGTTCGTATTAGTTAACAGTTAGCAGGAAAGGTTGCAGCCCTGTTGGTTCCAACCTACTTTACGCCTGTTACTCCACTTATTTACTGCTTAAAACTAATGAGTGTTATTTTTAATATTCTGATTATATTTGTAAATTGCCAGTTTGAAGGCAACCAACTGTCTTTTGGTAACTGTATGGTTACTTATATTGAAATTCATTGCAATAGTCCTACATCTATAGATTTACGATTGTGTCTACTTAACTGTAACATCTGTGTAATAGAACTGATGTGTGGGGGGCCTCCCTGGGGTCCACGCGACACTATTTTTAAACCTTTTGTCTTACCAGAACCACACGATGGAGGAGACCCCCCCTGAGATTATCTTGGGATGTTAATGGCTTTCCACCCCAGTCAAACGTACTAGGGTCCTCTCTCAAATTAAAAAATGCAAAGCTGACAGTCTATTTACAAGAGACCTACTCAAGTACTATGGAACACGTTGAGCTGGGGCGGATTTCGAGAGGCGAGGTGTATGGTTCTACCTTCCGGGGTGGAAGGAGAAGGGGAGTGGCAATAATCCCACAACGCATCCCCTGGCAGTTACAAGCCAATTGGGAAGATCCCAATGGTCGGCTGGTATTGCTTAGAGGCCAAATAGCAGAGACTGAGGTCACCTTGGCTAATGTTTACTTTCCACCAGATTCTCCAGTGAATGAGATTAAGGGACTATTGGACAGAATTACACAATTTACTAAAGGTGTCCTGTTGCTCGCAGGAGATTTTAACATCTTTCCCAACCCTGAGCGAGACTCTTCAAGTCTTGACACCCCTAGGAAAACCCCCACAGCAGAAGCTCCTGAGCAGATTCTTATCCCAAGTGGGATGGACAGATACTTGGCGCTACTTATATCCCATACCAGTAATTACACACACTACTCTGCTGTTCACCACACTTATTCTAGAATTGATTTATGTCTTACCCAAATAGAACATTTAGGTTTATTGGTAGACACCCAGTTTGGAGATATCTTCTTATCGGATCATGCGCATATAAATCAGTACTTGGAAATTGGGAATTCAGAGGAAGACCACATTGTGGCGGTTAAATCCCTTTCATCTAAAATCTAAACAGTTTTAGGAATTTTTAACTGACAAATTGTCAGAGATACTTGCAGATAATGCTGAGCCGGGAATTTCCCCAAGTATTCTATGGGATACCATAAAAACTATCCTGCATGGTCACCTTATTAAATACACATCTCTACAGACGAAAACCCGTAGACAACATAAAGCCTCCTTGGAGGAATCTTTGCATTTCCTGCAAACAGTGCATAAACAAGGGGACAACACTGTGCTCCCGCAGCTTAATCAGGTTAAACAGGACTTGGATAGGTTGGCACTACAACAGACAAAAATCGCCTTAACCTTCCTCCAACAGAGGCACTATGAGGTGGGACCCAGGGCCACTAGGCTGCTGGCCTATCAAATTAGGAAGCAGAGGAAGGCTGCGGCTATCACCACCATTCGTCACCCAATTGGGGGTAGACCCCTGAATAAGCTTACTGATATTGCAGATGCGTTCACCGCGTATTATTCAACCCTTTACACCCCGTAGACCCAGAGAATATAAGAGCTCCAACAATCCCTTGGCCTGCCAAGAATCTCCCCGGAACAGGGCGAACAGTTACTCAGCCCTAATACTATGCAGGAATTGGTTGCCGCCATAGCACATGCCAAAACTATGAAAGCACCGGGACCCGATGGTTTCGGAGCAGAATTCTATTAAGCTACTAAAGAATTGCTCCTGCCGACCCTCTTGAAAACCTGTAACTCGGTTTTGGGGGGGGGGGGGCTCCTCCCACCTGGGCCTATGCTATAATTTCTGTTATTCCTAAGCCTGGTAAAATTCCCCCATCTCTGTGAATCATATCGACTAATATTGGTCTTAAACTCAGATTACAAATTATTTATGGGGATAATAGCCCACAGGTTGGAAACAGTGCTACCGCAAATAGTACACAGAGACCAAACTGGATTTGTGGGAGGCCGTACAACTACAGATAATATAAAGAGAACCTATCATGTAATATGCAAGATGTACGCCTCTGACCATCCTGCAGCCTTAGTAAGCCTTGATGCAGAAAAGGCTTTTGACAGGGTACTTTGGCCATTTTTGTACTCAGTTCTGGAGGTTGTGGGTCTCCCCGTGCCGTTAATCCAGGTAATCACAAATATTTACTCTGCCCCGAGGGCTTGGGTGCAGGTCTCAGGGCACCATTCAAAATCTTTCCCTCTCTACAGGGGCACCAGACAGGGGTGCCCTCTATCCCCTCTCTTGTTCACCCTGTTTATGGAACCATTAGCACAACTTGTCAGACAATCTCAAGACATACGGGGGATTGAGGTGGGAGGGGAGGAGCATCGTATAGCGCTCTATGCTGATGATGTTCTCTTGTATATTCGGAACCCATCGGAATTGCTCCCCAAAGTTAACGAATTATTAGAAACCTTTGGGCAACTCAGGTTATAAAGTAAACATCTTAAAAACAGAGATCTTGACTTTTCAATATTCCCCGGATCCGAGAATAAGGGAGCAGTTCCCTTGCAAACGGGATCTAGGGAAGATAAAGTACTTGGGGATTAATTTAACCAGGGATTTGAGTGACGCCTATAAGCATAACTACATACCTTTTACCATTCGTCTTAAAGAAGACTTAGACAGCTGGCGTACACTCCCACCGAGCCTCTCCAGGAAGACAGAGCTTGTCAGAATGGCGACACTGCCAAGGGCACTATATCTCTTTAATAATATTCCCATCACTCTGCCTCGCTCTGTGTTTCTGGACTGGGAGAGGGAGATTTCTTCTTATTTTATTTGGGCGGGCCGTAGGCCGAGAGTTAGACAAACTCCTTACTAAACCGAGTGGTCTAGGTGGGTTATCCCTTCCTGACCTCTATCGGTACTACCAAGCTGCTCACCTCTCATGTGATGGCTAGGCAGATGTTGGAAAATGAATCGCATTGGGCAGAACTGGAGCAGGCAGTTGCTCCAGACTTTGAATATTTTGCCACACTCTATCGAGGGACAGGACACCTAGCTGAAGTCCTGAACTTACCCTCGGAATTGCAGCACAGGGTGATAACTTTGAATCAGATCAAGAAGCAATTCTCTATTTCCCCCTTTATACCATTAATCTGCCCAATCGCAGTACTCCCAGACTTTCAGCCTGGGAAAATGGATCATGTTTTCCGACTGTGGTTCAGGTATGGCCTGAAATACCTGTTACAGATTACAACGGGAGGGAGATTCTGGTCATTCAAGGAAATGCAGATAAAATTTAATCTGCCCAACACCCACCACTATAGGTACCTACAATTAAGACATTATTACGAGTCACTACCTGTGGAGGTGTGTAGCCCTGAACACTGCCCCCCCCCCCGATTGCTAAGTTGCAGTCTTTATTTACCTCCCCAAATCAGAGTCACCCGATATCTGCCCTCTATCGGGCCCTGATGTTGTCTTCCCTGGCAAATCTGACAGACCTCCGTCAGAAATGGCAGCAGGAACTGGGTCTCCCCATAGAAATAAAACACTGGGAACAGGCTTGCCGACAGGTGTCACGCACATCTAGTTCACACCAATGGCGGGAGTTTGCATGGACATTTTTGATTCATTATTTCAACACCCCTGAAGTCACAAGCCATTACATCCCGGGACACTCTGCTGCCTGCTGGCGTTTCTGTGGAGAGGGAAAGGCCCATCTCACACACATTATGCATTCTTGCCCTAAGCTGGAATCATATTCGTTTACTACAGTTGGAACTTCAAGAGATATTTGATAGACCAATCCAGGAGACCCCACAAGTATTTATTCTGTCTGTGCTCCCTGAGGACACCAGGGACCAAGGAGTCCGTTATCTTCTAGCTATTTTACTGGCAGTAGGGAAAAAGGCCATCACTAAAAATTGGTCTACCCCTAAAACCCCAACACTGCGGGACTGGTGGACAATTACTAGGCAAATCTATCAGCTGGAAAAAATAACAGTTTAAATGATAGGGAGGAAAAATTTAGAATTAAATGGAATAGATGGCTTTTATATTACATGCTCAGGGACTTGACTTGTGCCATAGCCTAATACACTCTTCTTCCTCCCCCCCATATTAGGTCTGTTTTTTGGGGATGAGCCCGCGTGGATCCCAGGGGGACCTCCCTTACTTTCTAATTCCTGAGTACCCTAGAGTTGATATAAACAGTATATTGTTCATGACTTGTATTTGAACTCCTGTTTTCTCCGACATCCAGGATCTGATTTAGCAATTTCTAAGAAGTTAAGCGACTCTGAGCTGGGTCCTCCTGAATTGCCTGGACCCCTTATGGACAATGACCTCTAAATATATTGGTATGAACTTTTAACAGTTAGCTATTGAACATTCAATGTTCAGTTACCAGAAGAACTCCCGTGAGTACCTTTTCTTGATTCCTTTTCCTTTAATTGCCTAGACACAATCGATTCTAAGTAAAAATGAAATAAAGATGAAGAAAAAAAAACCCACGACAATTACTCATAAAAAGGCAGAATGTGTGTCTGGGGAGACTTCAGCGAGGAGGAACCGACCAACTCTGCTTTTTCAGGTGGTGGACAGGTTTTTGTGTATGGCCTGTTTGAAGCCCGGGAAGGCAGCTTCATTCGTGAAATGAGCGGAGTTTGCTCAGTTTTTCTCTGACAGTGTCCTCTATTAGGCCTGCGATCTCTTCAAATTGGGCAGTCACCTAGCAAATCGGGACTGGGTGTTGCAACAGCGGTCAGTAGTCATTGGGCATTTTGGTCAGTAACCACGGAGGAGGTTGTAGAAGTAATCTTGGGGCTATGAGCTGGACCCAGTGTTCTCTGGGATTATTTAGTGTGCCTCATCGGGGGGGGGTCTTCCCTTCAGCATTAGACCCGTTTTGGGGTAAAAAACACAACAGCGTTTGGACCCGGATATCCTACCTCATCTCTAATCTGCCTTTTTTTTTTTTTTTAGGCAAGGTTATCAAGAAGGTGGTTATGTCTTAGCTGGAGACACTTGGCAACCTTTAATACACAAGCCTCTCCAGTTTGGATTCTGGTTTCGGGCAAAGTTCAGCATGGAGACTGCTCTGGTCAAGGTGCATAATGACTTGCTCCGGGTGAAGGATAGAGGAGAATGGTCAGTCCTTTTTCTCCTGGATCTCCCCTTAGCATCTGACACGTTGACCACGGGCTTTTATTGGATCAACTCAGGAAGCATGTGGGACTCACTGGCAAAGTTGTTAGCTGGATCGAGTCCTACCTCAGGGGCGAGTCTCGGAGAGTTGTGATGGTAACTTCATCGTATGCAATGGACTTGTACTTTGGTGGTCCTTTTGCCCATGCTTTTGGTGTACATGCTGCCACTAGGTGGGATCATCAGGCAGTATGGAGTTGGGTTTCATGGCTATGCAAATGATAACCAACTCTGTCTTTTGCATGTCAGGATCCTGGCGCAGTTGATGTGCTGAACCAGTGTTTGGTTGAGATTCAGGGCTGTAAGTCACTGAGCTTGCCTAGACTCAACCCAGACAAAACTGAAGTACTGGTGACTGAACCGGGTGGGAGTAGGGGAAGAAATGGGAGACTGCACTTTGCGTTGGTATCTCCAGGCTTGAAGCTGCCAAAAGATGAAGAATCTGGGAGTCATCCTGGACGAAGGGCTGACATTTGAGACTTGGGTATCGACAGCTGTCCGGAACGGCTTCTACCATCTGATGAATATTTGCCAGATCCGTTCCCTCCCCACCCCAGAGAACTTGCCCCCTCTATACATGCTTTTGTGACATCTCGGATTGACTACTGTAATGCCCTCAACCTAGGGGTCAATGGAGGTGCACTGTGGCACCTGCGGCTAGTGCAGAACATGACTGCAAGGTTACCGACAAGCCTCTCAAGGACAAGTCATACTACCCCAGTGCTGCATTAACTGCACTGGCCGCTAGTTAAGTGGCATAGCTACTGCAAGGCTGGCCTGCTAACCTGCACGGCCTACAGTCTGTGTCTGGGCTACCTGTGCGAGCTTCTTCATCCTTCCTGCATGACTTCTTTCTGCTGAGGAGGGTGTCCTGGTACTCATCAAGACCAGACTCAAAATGTCTGGGGACTACCTTCATAAAATCAAAACTTTGCACAGACATTAGTGCAAAGTTTCAGAGAGAAAAAAAAAGTGCATTTGTGAGAGCCCGTCCTTGACCAGCCGCCGTACTCAAATACAGTATACTCTTTCACGTTTCAGTGAAGTGGGAGTACAAAGAGGAAAAAGTACAGTTATTAAGAAGTTACCATACAGTAGATCTTGGAGTGTATCTCTTGCATCAGGCCATAACACATGGGATATCAGCCACAAGCATCACATCCTCCGGATGAATTCTCAGTCGACCCAGGGTCCTCCTCTTCCTGTCACCTGATGTGCTCTTGCGTGCACACGCGTACACACACACACACACACACACACACACACACGACAGAAACTGGAGCTCACATGCATCAGTGGGCTCAAAAGGACGGTTAGTTTTTAAGCACAAAATTTAAATACCACATTGGGACTGGGTCCCAAACAGGGGGATGCAAATGTAGGATACTTTTCAAGAAGGTTCTGATCAGAAGCAACTGGGACAATGATTTGTCCACAGGTAAATGGGAAAAAACAGAAATAGCCGTTAGGTGTACTTTTATCAAGGAATATTTTAGGCCACCCTCCAGAGCGCAGGCAGTCTAGGATGCTCTGTGGGGAACACTCATAGCGGTCCAATTCCTGGGAAGGGGCCCAAATGGAGAAACTTGTCCATTTCACGGAGTAGGATGACCCAGTAGAGGGCTTCTAAGCCGCCCTCAGGATCTCCACTACCCCAGGGACACCAGATGGCAAGAGAGGACTACATCCTCAGGAGCCAGGCATGCAGGGAGCCGTTCTTCTGCGATAGGAAGAAAACAGTGGAGGAGTATCTAGATGGGCTCCTGTTCCATGTCTTCTTCCTCCTCCTGTGGGATGAGGTCAGGGACATTCTCCTGATCCTCATCGATAGTCACACCAGTGGAAGACGCTGACGCCCTGGAATGGGTAGGGCGCGCTGACATGATAGGTATTGATGCGGGGGCAGGCTTAGTAGGCCCTGGCATGATCAGGCCCAGACGAGGAATAAAGGAACTAAATAACCTCCATAAAAAAGGAGGAAAGCATGGTCTGTACGTCGACAGGTGTCTGTGCTGCCGGAGTGCCTTGTGATTTTGACAGGGGAGGCTGGATTGCCAGCATTGTAGGAATGGTCTAAAGCATCAACTGGGGAGGCAGGAGCCCAGGTGATGCCTGTCCATCCCTGGCTGAAGCAGGTCCAGCAGAACCCACTGCATGGCACGCCCGAAAGAACAGGGGCGTAAGTGGCAGGGGTAGAAGTGTCAGCAAGGAGCCAGGCACACAACAGGCCATCACTGGCCATGGAAGGCCCAGCAGGAACCACTACCAGCACTGACCCCTTGGAGGTGACGGTGTGGGCGGCAGGAGAGGTTGCTGATGAAGCGGATGACGATGCTGGCGCCTGCAGCAGTGAGTATACTGGGAAGGATTTTCCCTTGCTCCTTTCCCTGTCCCAGTGCTTATGTTTTCCAGCAGGTTTGTCCCGGGCTTTACAGGAACGGGACCCATGGATGGTGCCGGATATGCAGAGGAGCTTCTTGCCTGGAGCTCCCCATCCATTCTGGCCACTTTCTGTTCCAGGAGGAAAGACTAGGGCTTTGACAACATGGCCTGGTAGCCTGGTTGAAGTCGCAGCAGATCACAGGCATTAATGTTGTGGGCCTCGCTGAGGCGGATGCAGGCATCCTGGTCGTCCTCGACGTATATCTTCTTACCATACCCGCAGTATCTAGAGAAATTCTTGGGGTCGGTCAACATAAATGATAATGAAAGTCACTAAAGCGATGAGTTAAATAGAGCGAGAAAAATAATAAAAGGTAGAGATCAGTTGATCTGGCGATCGACTGAAGCTGCAGTGTTTCTGTGGAGCCTGACATGTAATGGTAGACAGCGAGAGAAAAACTGAGGAGGGCACAGGGGCTGTCCACGTTTATGTGATGGACGACATCGGTGTCTGACGTGGTCATGTGTGGCACCAGAAAGACTGCTAGCTAAAATATTTGTGTGGTCCTAGTGCCTGGTGGCTGTAGTTCCATAGGTGTGGCCTGATACAAGAGATTCTCTCGAAGGAGAGACAGTTGGGGCCGATATGCTTCATATGCAGTGGTGTGCTTATGACGCCATGCGCAGAGGTTAGAAACGGGCAGCATGGACCAAAACCCACCCACAGTTAATGTCAAACTTTCCAAGCCAGCCTGAAAATAACCCAACTAGACTCCTCCAATGATAAAATGCCCCCAAACAAACAAAAAACAGCTGTAACTAGAGAGCAAGGCAGAAAAAGCCTGTGGGACGTTAGTCTTGTCAGCACTCCAAATTGAGAGAGAAGTATAGAATATCCCCACCAGCTGAGAGAAGGCATCCACTTGAGTGGGGGTGAGGATGTTCTGTGGCCATCTGGAGGAGGTGGAGCAAACTCCGCAGCTCACCTAACTTTTGTACAGTAAATCAGTCATGGGACCTGCTCTGCTGCATGCACTTGGCAAAGTACAATGGTCTTCCCTGAAGAGATTCACCATCTCCCGACTATGTGAAGTCCCACCTTCCTATGCAGCGATGACTACACAAAATGTGCACTTTCTGTACTTAACTGCGAAAACTGCTTAAAGTGTAATGAGCAAACTCTGCCCATCTCTACTCACAGCCTTTTGGCAGGATGGGCTGACAAGACGGACCTTATACTGCTTCCAAGACTGCAGTTCATTGCTACACTATAAAAACTTCATGCTGGCACAGCAGTTGGATTTTCGCCTGCAATGCTGGCGCCTCAGGTTCAGATGTGGACTCGGAGATGGACATCAGAAGGGCGGCCAGGGGGGACAATTTAGCATCTCAGGGACTGTTCTCCTCTGGGGGAGAGAGAGAGAGAGAAGTGTGAACGGCATATGCACGACTCCTGGCGCTGGCAGGGAATACTGCTGCTGGCTGTCTAGAAGGCATGCTAGACATTGCACCGACATCACTGCATGTCACACCTCCCAGAAAGGCCTTAATTCACAAAAATGTTGCTGCCAGCTCAGTTTATGACACCCCACCTCTCTAGTTATGCACTGTGTCCCGTGGCACTTTGCTGGCAACCAAGCAACGTATTTCATCAGTGCAGTCTGGTCCTGCTGCCCTGCCCTGTGGGTAAGCCAAGGGGTTCTCTGGTGGTGCTCCTGCTGGGATCAGTGACTAAATGTCAGTGGGGGCAGTGGCAGGGGCCCTGGATGGATTGCCGCTAAGGTAAGTCCCAGGGAGTGGGTGGTAGTCAGGGGTGGCAGGGACTAAGCCTCCAGAGCTCTGGCACCGAGGCACAATAAATGAACGGCACATCAAGCAGTTTATACACAACTACACGTGAACGTTTGAATTTACTGTAATCACAGAAAAACTAAATCAAAATGCAATAAAAAATGTAATCTTTATTATCCTTACTGTTGTGATGAAGTCTCCTTTCAGCCAACTGTCATCCTGCAGAGCTTCATACACCCCAATCTCCTTGCCATGCACTTTGGCTTTAGCATGGTTGACATCCGGGAACTGAGTAGAAGAATGGTTTCCCCAAATGATAACGTTTTTAACGTCACTGGCGGGGATGCCAAGTCGAATTGCAACCTGAGAAAAAAAACAGACAGTTACAGGATGCTGCCCACTTCGTGTTCATTGGGGAAGTGTTGTGTTGACAGGTTCTGGTGATGCAGCAATGACAACCGTTTCCAGCCACGAGCCTGCCAGGTAGTTTACTACACCAAAATGCTATGCCACTTCCCTGTGGGAGACTTGGGTTCAGAGCCAGATTCTGGACATCACCCGTGGGCAGGAGAAGTCCCGATCCCTAGAGTCAAGTCTGCCCCACTCAAGAGACATTGTACAATTCTTACATAGGCCCCATGAGCCCAACCCACTGGGCTCCTCATAAACATCCTCCTCCCTGTTCAGTTTAACAAGAGTCAGGCAGGCACCCCGGTCTCAATCACATAAGTAGATACAGACTTTGTAATCATATTTTCACCATAGACATGGGCCATGGATGGATGTTGGTTGGGGGATGCAAAGGAGTTCTTTTACACACAGTGGGGGGTAAATGAATGGAACAGGTTACCCAAACAGGTGGCTGAAGCCAAGTCAGTGACAGGGCTCAATCATGGATGGGACAGACACAAGGGATAGTGAGGTCTATGGGAAGGGGGTGGGAGAAGAAGTACACTCAGGCAATAGAGGCAGGTACCAAGACGCTATCCGAGCAATCAGTTCAGTAAATCCAGCCTGGTGATAGGTTGGACAAGGAGTCAGGCAGGTAATGAGGAGACTGGATGGACCACAGAGTCTGAATCTGTCAAATTATATGTAGATTTAAAACGCAACCAGAAGGGAGGTCACATGGACAAGTAAAGCTTTTGGGGCCCTCCACCCCACCTCTATGAGGCCAACAGTACAGCTGCATTACGGAGGGCAGAGTCTACCTCAATAAAAGCCCTTTCAAGACCACTTTTTTTTTTTTTATTCATTCATCTTTAACAAACTTGGGTACAAATGAATCTTTAGCAGTCGATTTAAATTGTACATTATTACAGGATTAAAATCCAAAAAGCCATACAAAGGTGAACAGCCGACATCTCTCATACAACTTCTAACATGTTCTGCACAGGTATACATTGATGAGAAGTAGCTGCTATTCCTCAGTTCTATTGCTCTGCCACCTGGCAGGCTGTATCTGGGTGAATTAATCTGACAGGAATGACCTTTGGTGGTTTTTGGTCCATGTCCTATCCAGATTCTGGGTGTTCACTTTGGTCCTCCTCCCTCCCTCCTGTGCAGCCCTTCCCCTTTCAAGGCATGCCCCTTCCACAGTTGCCATCTTGTCTATCTGCGGACAAAAACAGGTGTTTAAAGGTTCACCTTGTAGGTCAGCTCCTCCATGACCAAGATGTCCTGGACTACGTCAATCCACAGGTGGAACTTAAGGGGATCTGGTTTGAGTCAGCTGTGTGTGTGTTGGCTTTGTGAGCAGTTGCTAGTAAGATGCCCCATAAGTAGAGTGTGTCTGGACCCCACAGATTTAAAAACGTTTTAAAGGGGGCCTGTAGTCTGGATGAGATGTAAAACATTTTATGATGCCGCGTGTACAGGGCTTAAGAGACTGAGTGCGAGGTTTGGGCAAGAGGACTGTGAAACAGACGAGTGGCTCCGGCTGCCCAAACCTCGCACTCAGAGAACCCTGGAGAGGCCCTGTCAACTTAGAATAAATCACTCGAGTTAAGAGTGATGGATTATAAAGTTGTAAGTTTTTTTAATTAATTTAAAAAAATTAAAAAATGCTGCCCTCCTGACAGTGAAGAAGGCTCCACTCCTTACAGTCCTACACAAGAGACAACTGCACACAAAGCAGGAGGTTCAGTGGCTCTGTGCAGATTAGCTAAAATCACATAGGTGACTAACACACACCACCAACAATGCACATCCACCCAATGTTTACCCCGCATTTACTGAAGACGTAAGGTATTGGGGTAGGGGAGGTTACCTGCACCCACTGAGAACCACCACAAGACTGATATTTAGTACAATTTGTAACTGGGAGGGGGGACAGAAAGGTAAACTCACCCCACCTAGAGTGCATTGTGGATGGTCAACAGCTCAGTAGGACTTCACCCCCCCCCCCAAAAAACAGGATGGATCAGGGCTATAATGGTTGCATCATTCTTCCAACCTGGAGCACAAGCAACTGGCTTCCTTCAGTCAATGCCAATAATGCCCCATAATCCACTACCAGTGAGTGAGGGCACAATTGCCCTCTGTTCCCTACCTTGTAGTGTGTTTAGTATTTCAACTCAGCAACATGTTAAGCCCCAAGCAGTCCCACTGAGAATTTGATAAAGTTTGTGCAGCAAGTGCCGATATACAAAAATAAGAAAAGCAGTGAGACATACGAATGTGTGTAGCATTTTGCAGGTTCTTTTAGGAGCCAACTGGGGGGACCACATCTGGGAGAACTTAGGACGTACAACCATTTAGTGTGGAGCACTCTATGAAGACAGTATTCGTTTCCTGGGCTCACTATTTTTCCCTGGACAGTGCAGAATTACAAGTACAACTTGTCTTTAAAGGTGGCACCACGTTGTAGGGACAGCCTCTTAAGACTACACTTATGGGCAGAGTGGAACAGAAACACAGGTTACTCACCTGTAACAGTAGTTCTAGGAGTGGTATAGGTTGTTCATCCACACTATTTCGCAGACTTCTAGCAGTTCTCTAGGATGAAGGAGGCAAGGTGCACACCTCCTACTTGGGGAACAGAGACTGGAGAACAGACCCCAAAACCAGCATCCTGGCATGACTCTAGATCAATGTGGTAATGGGAAATGAAGTTGTGTGCAGACTTCCAGGTAGCAGCCCTGCAGATTTCCTGGATAGGGATGTCCCTAGAAGCAACCAACAACGCAGCGGTATGGCAGGAGGAATGAGCCCTTAGCCCTCCGGGAGGCTCCCTACCCACCAACCTATAGCATAGATCAATGTAGGAAGTTATCCACCTGCCAATTGTTCACTTGGCTGTAGGTCTGCCAGGTGCAGCCTCAGTGCTGGCGAACTTCTCCCCGGAACTCCAGTCGTGCACTCTTTGTAATTAGCAAGCACTTGCCTCACGTCCAGAGTATGGAGCCTGTATTCCGTCTCAGAGGTATGATTCGGGACCACCAAAGGAGTCACCCAGTTCAGGTGAAACTCCTCCACAACCTTCAGGAGGAACTTTGGGTTGGGGCACAGGACAATTGTGTCCTTGTGGAAGACCAGGTAAGGAGACTCCCGAGTGTGCCTGGAGATCCCCAGTCCTTCTGGCCAACGTGATCGCCACCAGGAAGGTGGTCATGACAGGTGAGACACCACACCTGTGCATTGATTTGAATGGACTGCAAATGAGCTTTGCCAAAACCAGCAACAGGTCCCACGGTCGTGGTTCATGCACCAGAAGGGAAATGTAATCCAAGCCTTTGAAAAAGTGCCAGACCACCATCTCCTGCAACAGACTGCTGAACAGTCCATACCCAGTAAGCAGAGATGGCTGCCAGGTTCACCCTAAGAGTCGACCGAAGTCCCCCTTTGGAAAGGGACCACAGGTAGTCCAAAATGCTGGCCACCGGACAGGACAAATGGTCCAGCCCCTTGCCCAGACACTAAATGGAGAATCTTTTCCATCTGAAGGCATAGCATTTTCTGGTCGTGTGAGCTCCGCCTCTGCGGAGATGCCCTTGGCGCTCCAAATGCTGGCCCTTCCCCTGTAAGTGACTTGCACATGCCGCCACCTAGATTTTTCCAGATAGCAGTCAAGCGGCAAGTCACCAATCTCCCCCCTCCTCGAGGGAAGAGAGCAGTCCTACAGATGCCCAATCTTCCCTCTCCCAGCTAACAACCCCCCCCCACCCAAGTGACCTGTGTCTGTTCCCAAATCTGGGTTGCCACCGTGGAAAGAGGAAAGGCACCCAAGGCACCTCAGCCCTCACCACCACTGGGCCAACTTATAAAAGAAAAATTTTTTTGAAGTAGCCCTGTAGACTTGAACTGGAAAAGGTAATATTTCAAAAGTACACCAAATGGGCCAGTAGAAAAGTCTGTGGGGCTACTGGCTAGTGGCAGCAAATCTTAATTTCGACCCCTGCAGCATGCTACTTCACTTGATCTTTACTTCATACTGCCATGCACAGAAAGGGCATACCATTCTCCTGTGCTTCCTACTACATGTGGACTGTATCAGATTGTGCACCGGGGACTATTACGGTATACAGCACTGATACTGTGACCAGATCTTGGTCACCAATGTACAGCTGAATTCTTCATTTCCTATTGTATTTTTTGCATGTGTGCCACCTTGCCTTCCTGTAACCTAGAACTCCTATGTTAGTCATACGATTGTCTTATTGCTTTGCCTGAAAATAGGCACTAATGGTCTAGTGTTACTGCCTGGTTAATAAAGAAAACCTCCACAAACACCCCCCCCCCCCAAACCAGCAACAAAGGGACAATACAACTAGCCATTCGCGTTTCTTCTACCCATCATGAGCACATACTTGAGCAGAAATCCCTGGGTGGACCCACCATACCTGGCTTCGTGCTCTGTTGTGATCCAAGCGCGTTAAGCAGGTGAAGTTCTCTTTGGGAATGGATGGAGCAGACTTCGCTGCAATCAAGCAGTTGGTGTTGGCAGGGTTACCTACAACCAGGACCTAAACAAGCAATAAACAAACATTAAAAAAGGATAGAGTGTTTAGATTTGCAACATTTTTTTTATGTTTGAAAAGACATTTAAATTTATAATGTTTACATTTAAAATGTTTCTATCTCATACTGGTCACAATGGCAACATTACAGAACACAATATCGATCAAGAACTACCAAATGTGAATTTAAGAATATTTGGGTGTTACGAGCAAAATAAACGACCCTTCCCCACCACCATCTCAGTGCCACGACCACATCTTTCTGTCGTTAGGACGGGCATCAGATGGTCTGACATGCTAGGTTGTCATGGAATCGTCTCCACAAACCATGCTAATAATCCTAGGCTGGTGGTGCTGAAGCAGTCTCCACATGCAGTGCTAAACCTCGCTTTTTGTGCATGACCAATGAAATCAATAATGAAGACATTCATGCACATTACTTGTGCCTTACATTTTGAAACCGGGGGTGCAAAACTACAAGACATACTTTGAACTATCCGGGTCTTATTTTTGTCTGCATATAATGTGCAAGAATTGATTTTGCAGAAACTCTTAAAACTCAATTAACAAAACAAAACAAACCCCAAACAAAACAGCAGTCAGCATCCAGCAGGAAGAGCAGTACAAGTGGAAAAAGCCCAGGTCTCATGACACCACTGCCGTAGCCTCTGGCAGTGCACTTCAGGACAGACTCCAAACAAAGCACTAGATTCACGATCCCAAGGCAACTGCAACTCCCCTAGTCATTATGGTAACAGCTCAGTAAAGGTAAACTGAAGGTGCAGGAACTTGGAGGTGGTTTAGTAGCTGGGGGAGAGAAGGAGGAGAAGGAAGGAACGGATGAAGAGATTTGGGGGGGGGGGGCCCCCCAATTCCCTAACAGAACTGTATTCAGATAGATGGGGGAGGGGGAGGAGAAAAGACTGCCCCCCCCCCCAATTCCCTAACAGAACTGTATTCAGATAGGTGGACAGGAGAAATATGGGGTCGTGGTGGGGGCTGGGAGAGGACCAAGCTGCTGCCTGGCAGGTCTCCTCTCCTGCACCTAATCCCCAGCTCTTGGCTGCCACTGGGTGGAGGTCTAGTAACAGCACTGATATTTGAGTGTTTGCTGTAAGCCATGTGACTGGAGCAGGGCTGGTGGTTCCAAAGTGCATGCCCGCCTCCACAGGTACGTGCTTCCGGGTATGCCGTGGCTCCAGGATGTAAATCTGGAGGAGAAATGTAGGGCAACTGGGCTATTAAAGCACTGCCTGAGGCACCAGAGTTCACCCTCCCACTCTAGCTGGCTTAAGAGGAGGAGGGGAACCACCAGAGGGTGGTAAACAGCCAGACGACAGTGCATGGGCACAGCTCCCTGGTTCTGCCCAAGGTGGATAATCTATGGCAACCCCCAAAAAGGGGAAACAAAGTTCATGCTATTTTAGTGAGCCCATTGGCACAGCGGTAGCACTACTGCTCATGATGCCAGTGACCCATGTTTGGGAACAAACCTTAAAAGTTGAAGGGCCAACCAGTGTGTGTGGGGGAGAGAAGAAGAGAACAGGCGGACACTACCACCGCATGACTGCAACCTGGGTGGCCACAGGCGGCAGTGCAGGCAAGAGTGTATGCAGGGGCAGGACACCATTGGCAGAGCCAAAATAGACACCAAGCCTTCACATCAGTTCTAGCATGCATGTTTCGGGAGGGACATGACTAGAAAGAGCGGGAAAAGTCCTCAGCCATGACAATGATGGCCGTCAGAGCTCCCAGGCCCTGCACCCACCAACCCTAGCTTGCTCCCTGCTCACAACCGTGGCCTTTCTAAGGGAACTGGGCCAGCCTGAAGATCTCCACAATGAGGAGGAGATATCATGGGTGCACAGTAGGAGAGCAGGTAAGTCCTGGGAAAAGTGTAACGCGGTTGGGGCTCCATGAAGCCTGAAGGGAGGAGGGGGCTGATGTAGGCAGACAGTGTGGAGGTGCACAAAGTATGAAAAACAGAAAAAAAAAAAAGCTAATGCTATGCACTGCTAGTCTGGCTGTGGCAGAAGACAAAGCTGTGTGGGCAAACTCTCCTCAAGGTAGAACATCTTGTATTGGTGGCAAAACAATTTGCCTGGTGGTGGTGGGCCATTCTACAACAATGCATCCTTAGCTCTGCCTTCATCTACACTGATGGAAGGAGGTGAAAACACTAATACCAGTTCTAAGGTTAGGAGCCTATTACAGTGAGAGGGGCTTTGCTGGGGGAGAAAAAGTCACTATAATTGCTCAATTTTGGGGCACTTTGGTCCTCATCCAGGTCTGGGACCCTGCCTGCTAGACTGTGTGGTGGTGTTGACTGCTGATGGAGATTGGTGGTGGGGGGATTGGTGGGGCATGCGGACGATTTGTCTGCAAGATCCTTCTTAAGACAAATGTTCTCGCCCTGGTAGGGTCTCTCAGCAGGCTGGTAAATAAGGCAGAGGGTGGGGCTTCTGGGAATATAGAAGAAATCACTAGGATTAAAAAACACTACACAACAAACACCTCAGCCAGTATACCAATTTAGAATATGATCTTTTCAGGTGGGAGCTATATTTTGCGCTAGGTTCTCACTTAAATGCAAGCAGTTCCATACAAGCACTTTGACAGTGAACTGAAGGTTCTCATCTGTGCTGCACTATGTAATGTGGCGAAGACCATCCAAGACAGGGAGGCGTGAAGTTATCGGATCAACACCAATGTAGTCTGGAGCATGCCACTGATCCTGCCTGCTATGCGAACACACATTCAGTGAGTCACCGAGCAGCAGGTAAGTGAACTGCATTTCCTAGGTGTAGAGGTAATGTAACAACCTGCAAAACAGGCGACTAGGGATCCAGTCCTTGCAGGCTAGTTACCTTCACAAACTGTTGTTCTTAGCTAAATATACTTATACAATTACTATTCCTACTCAACATCACCATGAATTGCTATTCAAATGCAAAAATGAAAATAAAAATTTGAAAAAAAAAATTGGTTAAATCCTAGTCAGGATTCAACGATGTCTACTGGAAATTAAAACCCTGTATTATGTGTCTGCTAACTGAACACACATTCAGTGTGCCACTGAGCTGCAGTTGAGTTGCAGTTCCTAGTGTGGAAGTATGACAACCTGCAAAACTGACAACTGTGGATCTAATCCCAGCAGGTGACACTTTCCCAAACTGTTCTCAGCCCAATGTACTTCTCTTATTACTCCACACCACCATGAATCGCCACTCAAGCGAGTTTTTATCTTATAAAAACACACATGCTTTAAATCCCTACCAGGATTTAACCCACCTACAACATACTGTAGAACTAAGGTAAGTTATCTGAAGGTCTGCCATTAAGCTGTGCTGAAACCCTTCAACTACAGCAGCAATGACATCTAACAATTTCTCTCCAACAAAAGTTTGCAATGAAAAGGAAAAAAAAAAATTGGTGCAATACAGGAGATCAAACCTAGGCTTGAGTAGGACTGAAACCTATGGCAAGCTCTAAAAGCCCCATCACTAACATTAATGACATCCATGCAGCAAGGATCACTCGCACTGAAGATACTGACCTTAAAAAGGGTATGCATGGTCACGACAGGAGCCAATGGCTATGCTGTTCGTGCCAAAAGCCACTAAAATGTAAGTTAGTGTTTCTAAATTTAGTCAAAAACCAGTGCGGCTCCCTTCAGGTGGGAACCATGTATATAAGACAATGAAAATCTTGAAAAGGAAGAAATTTAAAGTTTTTTTTTAAATAACCACGATCCATTCCCCTCAGTCGTGACCTGCACTGTAGAGAAAAGAGAAAAAACAGAAAAAAACATTCTAAACAGAGCGATAAAACCTTAAACAGAATTTTATAAGATATCGACGTACTATACAGATTACAAATGAGTTGATCAGAAGACTGGCGTGGACTTTGGGGTGACAGCTCTCCAGTGGAGAGTTAAATCTGCTGTTCAAACAGCAAGGGGAGCATGACCACAGTACAGAGTTTAAACGTCTATCCTACATTCTATTAGCATAACATTCTATCTCTGGTGCACACTAGCGGGATGATGCATTTTGTAATGAATCTTATTGAATTCCTGTGTTAAAGGAATCAGGGGACTTGGGTGTTGGAAGAAAGTCACTAGATGGGTGGGGAATTGGCTAGGAGGTAGAACCCAAAGGCTGGTACTAAAAAAAGGCAGATACACAGAGGTCAAGGGGTTGCAAGTGGGGTCCCACAAGGTTTGGTCTGTGCCCCGTGATCCTTGATGTGTTCTCTGCAACACAGGAGAAGGCAGCCAATGCAAGATGGATCTATTTGCGGAGGACACAAAGGTATGTGGTAGGACTGACAATGTAGAGGTTAGGAGGAACATGGGTAAATCGGAAAGGTGGTCCAAGGTTTGGCAACTTAAATTCAATGCTGCAAAGTGCAAACTTATGCGGGGGGCAGGCAGGGCACACTGGAGGACTGACTTATGGATGAAGGAATGCGACTGGAACAGACCTCAGGACGATAAGGTAACAACCCAAAAGGATGACGTAAATATGACTAAATTTTCATGCTTAAATCCAATTTATTGATTACATAAAAAAGGTGTTAGTTACACTTTACAAATATTCTATTTGAAATAAAGTGAAAACAGCAGCTACTATGAGCACCTACCGAAATTTTACTGCTCAGTCACAAAATGCAAAACGTGCAATAGATAAGATATCTAGCCTGCACTGGTACCTTAATGGAATAACCTGAAGAATTACACTGACCAAAAGCCCAGCACCAACTGCCCTACATAGCAAGGTCCACTACCTCTGTCAGGGGCAAAGTAGGCGATGCCTCAAGTGCCTTTCTCAACACCTTGTTCGATGAGGCAATTAGCAAACTGGTTCCCATTTTGATTTGATAAGTTAATTGTGGGTTCCAACAGACAATGCAGTCACTTCAAGAGCACCTTTCACGATGGTCCAAGTTCTTGCAAGCCATTAATAAAGTAATTCACCTCAAAGGTGATGTGCATTTGTAATAGAAAAAGGATCAGAATTGTTCCCTGTTCCCCTCACAAGACACCCCTTTATAAAGCAAATCAACAAATTTTTGTTGTAAGACATTAAATCTCCCTATGTGCTTCACGTTTATTTACATGCGGAGTCCCAGTTTCAGTTTTCAAAGAAAATTGCCCTACTTAATAGCAAATGGTTTTACAAAGCATATAGATAGTGGAATTACTTACATGGCAGGATCCATTTAAAGGTTTTATTGTATGTCACCAAATTCACCAAAATTGTACATGCACGAGTTTGGCTTCCAGCAGGGCCATACTATGTGGTGGGGACAGGTGGGAACAGATCAGCTGGCGGCTTTCGGTCCAGCAGATTAAAATTATTATTGATTATATAGTCCACAAACATGCTGTTCATACTGAAAGGGGCCATTAAGAAGTGAAGCTTACACAGCAGTAACAGCTTACATTCTGTTCATTATCACTTCAGCATGCAGTGTCAGGGCAGAGAACTTTGTAGATAAACATGAAACAGAACAATTAAATGTCTTACAACAAAAGTTACTAGACTAGATTTACAAAGAGGTCTTATGAGGGAACAATTTTGATTCTTTTATACCCATCTATATAGGGCATTCTACCATTCCAAACCCCACTCTTTTCACTATAGCACAGTGCGACAGGGCCCTGTGCCATATAGTGACATCAGCAGCACAGCGGTAGGTGTACAGCAACACCAGGCCCGGTGCATGAGCGCTGGTACAGCAGTAAATTTTCAGCAGCTCAGATTGCAAAAACAGACTGCTCAGAAAATAGAGTTAAAAAAAAATAAATCATGAATCGATGCAAGAAGTGGGGCTTTATGCATGCATGTCAAAAGGACTGGGGAAGGTGCTCCTTAATAGTACCAATGTAAAAAGAGGCTCAGTGAATAACGTAATGAATACCACAGATGAGGTAAGGGAAGGGGAAATTGTTTAACCAGGAAAGGCACATTAAGCCAAAGCTCGTTTCCAGGTGTGACCTGGGAGCACAAGGGAATTAAGTGATTTGCTCAGAGTCAATCATAGTATGCAAGTGGGGTCTATGAGAACCCAGTTCTCCAGGTTTGCAGCTCAGAGCCCTAAACCTCTGCACTATACTGCCTCTAAGAGAAGGGTCTGAGGTTACAATTACTGACAGCCTCAACCCTTAGCAAAGTAACGGAGGCATGTGAGACAGCTAGCAGAATGCTGGAGTACACAGGTAATGTGCCCTGGGTAACTGCCACGACTGTTTTCCTATAGTACACAGGCAGGGCCTTTAAATGCAGACAAAAGGGGACCCTACAGAAGACCACTAAGCAGCACACACTGAAATGGGTGTTGTACTGCTCTGGATGTGTTCGTGACACCGAAGAAGGGATCCAGGGCAAGATGTCCATTTGCAGATGACAAACACTTGGCAGGGTAAGCAGTGAGGAGGGAATCGAAAAGCAACCTAGGCAAATGGGAAAAGTGGTTTAAGAACTGCAACTGAAATTCAAGTCCACAAATTGCAAGGTTAAATCGGAGGACTATTATGGATGGAAGATCTCAGACTGAAACAGACAAGGGTCTCGGGGTCATAATTAATGATAGCACAAGACCTCAGTCCACTATAACCAAGCATGCGAGACAGCCAAGCAGGATGCTGGAGGTGCACAGGCAGGGCCTGCTCAAGCAGACAGAAGGAGCTGATCCTACCCCGTACAGGTCCTAGGTGAGGATGCACCTGGAGTTCTGGGCGCAGCTCTGGAACTCTCAACTAAAAGACAAGACAGACCACCTGGAGGCTATCCAAAAGGAGAGAAACAAACTGATTCATGACCAGAGGACCTAGGAGTAAACGCTGACCTCAATCTGGATTTACTGGAGATAGGTAAGAAGGGAGACATGACAGTAACCTTCAAATACCTGAAAGGTATGAACAGGGTGGACAGCCAGCAACTGTAAGCTTAGCAAGGGGTCCATCACAAAGGCCACAACTATAAGCTGGCGGGGGATATTTAACCCTTGCAGGGCTGTGGACCGATAGTCCAAAATTTCTACACGTTCTAATTCAGTCAGCAGCCTAAGGGTTAAGAAGGATGCAAGAAAATACTTTGCAGAGAGGATTATGGAAAAGTGGAACTGTTAAGACAGCAGAGCTGGTCAGCATTTACATGGTGACAAGTGTAAGAAAGGGTGGGGGGTTTGGAACAAATGGCTGAAAGGTGGGGGTTAGTTAAGCAGTGGCGTTAAATGTACATGCAAGGCTGCAGTAACAGAATATACCATTTTAAAACAACCCCCATGCTCTCCCTAGTTAGATGTCACAAAATGTCTAAGCTCAGCAGCGAACTGAGAAACGGAAGAGCAGATGGTCATCTTCTCAGGTCAATTTACAATCCCTTCCCTACTGAAGGGACTGGAACAAAAACACAATTAAATGAAAGGACCCTGGCTCCATTGAGGTAGTCACACTGAGCTGGTATCCACTCATTTCCAGATGTGTCGGGCAGGCGTACACACTGTACTCAGCAGAGTACAATTAAAAAAAAAAAAAAAGAAAAAGGGGGCAGGGGCAACAAAAAGAGGAGAGCAAGTACCTTGGTGAGTCATTGTGTCTGACTTGCTGAACCCTTTCATGTTTGTTTGCTATGCGGCATGGGTGCCACCAGCCAACTACAAACAAGAGCCACCACCAGGCAGGCAGGCAGAACAATAAAGGAAGGAGGATTACAGGAAGAAACCGATTACTTCAACGCTGATATGGCAAGCAGGGGGGAGGGCCTATTGCTGGTGTGGCAGCGCATATTTTGGCTTATGTTAACATAATGGTGGTGGGCAACAGTGCATCAGCTTGAGTACAAGTTCAAATTCCTGGCTACACCACTGGTGTCGGGGAGGAGACTAGAGGGTAATGAAGAAATCAAGAACAAAAATGAGAATAGGTAAAATAAAGACCCAAGTATCATACAATAGGCGATTTAAGCAAGAATGAGGAAAAGTAAACTGTGCAGTGAGGTGCTGGAGGGGTACAACAGCATCCGGGAAAGCCATTCAAAAGTACACTTCAACATGTCGAGATACTGAAGAGTTAACAGAAGATGCAAGGGTTGTTGCTAGGAGCAGGAAGGGGGGCTAATCAAGTATAGATCAGGAAATATGGGACAGGAGGAAAGGGGGTAGTGGGTAGCAAGTAGCAGACCAGGGACAGGTACCAGGTGTACCTGCAGGACTGAGAAGTGAAAAGCAAAGAAGACAGAGTAGCGGAGAGTTAGGGGAGAGAATCCTGTAGTTTGGGGAAGTGGTAGAAAAAGGCAGCCTGATTCCTTCAAGGAGTGCAAAGAACAGCCAGAGTTGCAAACAGCATTTTTGGCGCCTAGCCAGTATTCAGAGGAGATTAAGGAGGCATGGTGAGTGAGGTGTCTGGCTTCAAGGGAGGGAAGGGAGGAGTACAGGGAGCAGTGGTGGGTGGGGGCGGACAGCTCAAAGCAAAGCGACAGAAGAAGTGAAAGAGGATCCAGTCTGGCTACGGTGGACTTGAGAGCAGCACTGCAGACCATCACCACAGTCAAAGGTGGGAAGCATCATTTTCAAGACAATAGTTCGGCGAGCAGGAGGAGGAATGCAACCTTCCTTCCTGTAGAGCGCACAGAGCATAGGGTGTAGATTTTTTTTTTTTTTAAATGGATTCCATCTACGTGCACTAAGAAGCTGGAGGTGCCAGTTGAGCCAGACCCTGAGGTACTTAAATCTACGATTTCAGCACCATCTAAGGTGTGGAATGAGGGGAGACAGGTTAGCCCAGCAAGCTTCTGCCTTGTGCCAAAGGTCAGACAGTTTTCTTGGCACGGAGGGACAGCAGACTTATCTGGAACCCATTGCTGTACATTACTGAAATCCAGTTGAAACCTGGCCATAAGGTCAGAGGGGGAGGAGCCAGAAATAGTACTGTATCATCTGTATACATATGAACAGAGTTAAATATGGGTTTTAGAATTTTTTTTTTTTTTTTAAACCAACTGGTGAAGAACGAACATTCCTTTAAAGCGGAACTGTGGGATGACTGATCTGCCACAGACTGCTGAGGGCCTATGTGGGAACCGAGAGGAGTGTATGGACTAACCATGCATTCTTGTGCAGACAACGCACCTTCCCTACCCCACAGAACACTGAGTCACTGACTTTCTTCACACTGCAGCAACAGAATATTGAGCACTGCCCCAGTTTAATGACCCACAATGTTTTAATCACCTTGACAGTCTTCTTGGAGTACTTGTCCAAGGCAGCCCCCTGGGATTTAAAAATCTTCACATTTGCTTTCAGCAAGTCCTTCCTCTCCATGCCCTCTCTCCTCGGCATGGAGCCAACCAATACTGCCACATCAAGGTCCTTGAAGGCCACCTCCTCTTTATCAGTTGCAATGACCTCTGCACACACACAAAAACAAAAGATCAAAATTATATTCTACAATAGTTTTTATGGAATTTTATTGCTGCCCCCCCACCCAAGCTACATGTACAAAAGTTTACTGTAGGCATTTTTACGAGTGTAGTCAGGGCCCCTGGTGTTCCGCGGCAGCATTTTCCGATTTCTACGGCAGCATTTATTCATTTCTCTGGCAGAATGCAGTCCTGTCATTGGCTAAATATGATGTCATCAATGACATCATATACTGAGCATAAAAGAGTGGCTTAAAAATAAACAAGGTGGGAAAGAAAGCCTGACACTTTAGAAAAACAGTATATTTATATGAAAAGTCACCAAAACCAATGAATTCTGTGGCACTATATATATTCTGCGGCATGCGGCAAGTTCTGCAACTGCAGAATTCCAGGGGCCTTGAGTGTAGTGTATCTGATTTGTAAAGTCTCTCCCCTCCTCCAGACCAACTTCAAAAACAAACAGATATGTTTAGAAAATTGTTTATATAATGTAACAAGCAGGACAACAAAACCAAACAAAACATTTTTTCTTCCCAGCATGCAGTTATTTTAAAGTCAGAATTTATGTATTTAAAATGTATTTACAAAAAGGAATTATTCAGCAACAACTGGGGTCACCGTAAGTACTAGTCCCATGTTCACTTTCTTGCAGTACAATTAAAAAAAAGTAAGCATTTCAGGGGTGAAATGGGTAGAGATGTAGAAGCAACCAAGTACTGTCAATAAGCATCTTCTTACACTGCATCCCCTTTAGGCATGTGTGTAGTACTCACAGCAGTCAGACAGTAAAAACCCCATGCTCAAAGCCCCACCATGCTGCCAGACAGCCAACCAAATGGCTCACTGCTGCTGCAGCAGTATTGTAAAGCACATTCAGCCCTCCTGTGTCCACTCAACCACTTATGGACCATGTCAGCACAGACACTCCGGTGATCTCAATTCTACAGCCAGTGACTTGCCCCAGTGCCTGGTCATCGCTTGGTGGGAACTCCTCTTGCTTCCCGCAACTGCTCCAGCAAGTAGAGCTGCCCACTTTGCTGGAAGCAGGCACAGTGGCACTTCCCTGTGCACCAATCCTTTTAACCCCAATTATTACATCTGTTTGACTGGACATGGCCCAGACAGCAGCAGAGGTTGTACAGAATGTCAATTCCAGAATTCTAGTCCCCCAACCCCCCAAAATAATAAAATTCACACTGGTTTCCCTACAAAAATCATCACTGCAATCTAAGAAATGTGCAGAAGGAAATTTACATACAATTATTCCCAAGAGAAAGCGTCTTCTTGGGGGTGGGATTTCGCTGCAGATTTGGATTTACAATGAGGATACAGAATCTTTGCCAGGTTGTTCTCTAAATGGCAAAAAAACTTAAGAAAGCATACCAAATAACTAGCAATTAGTTGTGAAAACTTCTCCACCCTACCTCCCTCCCCTAGAGGGGCAAGTCTGGGTTAGACAGTGGGTATCTGGGGGCCAGTGGCAACTGCACAGCAGTAGATGAGGGATCCTGTCCTTGTGGATGTATGGAGACTGTGGTCCGCTGGGCAAGGAGGGAAACCCAGAACCACCAACAGGAAACACTTTCTCAGCATTTTACCCGATGTCTTGTATTCCATCACCTTGAAGCACACATTGGTGCAAAGGGCAGGATATACAAAATACGACTAACCTTATTTTTGTTTCTTACTAGACCACAGAAGTTTGCACTAGTCTATAGTCTGTTAATTGGAGACTTGATCGACAGTCAACAAGAATACATGAAAGCATACTGTGCCCAAAAAATTCAAACAAACATTAATTTTAGTTAATTCCTTACCTGCTGCACTTAGAAGTTACTGTACCACTCCCTGAAGTGAAGAGCAACGGCATCAGCATAGTTCACACCAGCCAGCACAGACAGGGATGTGATGACTGTACTACTAGACCAAGACAATTTGCAATATGCCAGACAAGTACATTTAGACACCTGAAGATCCAGTGGAGTCTGTCATCTGCTTGCAGCCCCCCCCCCGAAGAACATAAATCCCAGACAAAGTGACTTATCACACCATCTGTCCCCACCTGCCAGTACAACTCCCACTGGAACACCAGACAGTAATGCTGTCATGTAGGCACCGCCACCACCCTTCCTGGAGGAGGGCATACTGTGACCCTCCTCCAACCATGATAAAACCATGAAAAGCACCACTGCAGTTTCACGGCATCTATCATTTTCTGTTAGATCTGGGGCTGGGTAGCTGCATTTTAGCCCCTGGGCAGTATACAGTAATGCTGCTACTAGTGTGTACTGTTATGCTGTAACCTACTTGGTGTCAGAGAGCTTGTGGGGTGACTAACATGACCAATCACACTCCTACAGGTCTCCACCTCCTTCAGACATGTCCTTCATAGTTGGGCTGTGTGGAAAATAATGGTATTGTCCAAAACGCTGTTTTCGTCGCTTTAGAACAGTGCCAAGTCAATGCAGGCTAAAGCTCTAACAGCATGGATCAGCACAAACATTCACTCCCATCACCCCTCGCTAGCAGGTTAAATGAAATCTAGTGCCTGTGGCACGTCAGGTTTGAAAAAGCAGCCCCTCACTGTTCAAATACGCAATACTTAAAGTTGAAAATTGCAGGAGCTTCCAAAACTCCACCCAGATACACAATAGGTTTACAGAACTACTACCATATACCCTTCACAGTTCTGTGCCTATGTGCTCAAGTCAGAGGCATGCGGCAGCTCGTACTGCAGAGGTACAGAATAATAATTCAAAGATTCAGAAGCTCAGTCAATGTAATGGAATCACTCACCTTTGCATGGCTGAACTCCAAATGGAGGCTCTTGTAAAACAGATACAAGCTTTGCAGCACATGGGTGAAGGGCGTCTTTCTTGGACTGGTTAGAGCCATAAGAGTGCACCAAAAGGTGCGCGGATGTGTTCCGAATATTTACTTTAATACAATCACAGTTGTGGGCAAAGCTCATATTATTCACTTAGTGTGATGTTCAACGACCAAGGTCCCAATTCAGCTACAGGGGACTGTTATTCAATGGTTGTGATAACCACCGACAGCCACAAAACTGTGCTCAAAGGCCTTCCCCTCCTAGTTAAACACTGTGCAACTGTGCAAGAAAGGGGTGCGAGTTGACAAGTCAGTGTCCCCCAGGGCCCCTCAAAAAGCATGCAGATTCCCATACACCCAGTTGCAGTGTCCAGACACCCCCGCATGTAGAACTGGTACAAGCAGGGGGTGAAGTGTCACAAAGCTGTGACTAGAGAAGTTTCAGTAGCAGTCTAGTTGCATTGCCACCATTCCTGGGCCAGGAAGGGGAAACCCACTGGGCACCAATGAGTGGGCATCACTTGGGGTACAGGCTAGTGGAATTCCAAACCATTTGAACCCACTAACATCTGGGCAACCGACCAGCACTGCAACATTCACAGGGGGAGACTCCAATTATCTGCTACTATGCCGTCTCTTCGAGCACTGCTCCAAATGGTGATGCAACAGTGAGACTATTGGCCCCCCCTCCCCAAGTTCTGCACCACTGTCATTTGCGGGGATGACTCCTGTCTGCTAATCTACAGTAAGTTTCAGCAGGCTTCCAAATGGTGGTGGAGCAACAGGGCAACTATAGCCCACCACTGTCCTTAGCAACTGTCACGCACCCCAGATTCTATGAAAATTTGCACACTATTTGGGTTGCTCTAAAAGAGAAAAAAAACTGCCCAGAATTTCTTGGGCCACCAGCTACGCGTTACCCAGCTGTACATCCCGATGGTGCCCCGAGAAATTATGGGCTGGCTATTTTCTTCGGGAGGAGAGGAAGAACGTGTTCAACCAAATTTCAGGTCCAAATGATGTTGAAAAATCTGGCCCCATCTCACATTTTAAATGATGTGCTTTAAAGATCAGCAGCGGCCTTGGGATTTCGTATCAAAAACGAGCCACTCCTGCCCACTCAAGGAAACTGCTAATTTCTCAGCAAGAACCAAAAGTCTTAACCAGGTTTTTGCATGTAAACAAAGAATGAATTACCTTACACTTCAGATGCAGTGGATAGGTGTTTGTGTGATGGGGAGGTAAGGCATGAGAGTGAATAGGGAACAGGGAAATCACAGTTCCCCCAAAAAAGTCAGGGTAGTAAGTGAGGTAAACACCAAGATAGAGATGTCAATAGGGAGAAGGGCAGGAGTAAATGGAGAAAGTGACAAAGGCAAAAAGGACAGGGATATGGCAAAAAGGGTTAAGGCCATCAGGAAATGGAGGGCAATGAATACCAATGCCCATAGTCTGGGCAACAAGCTCCCTGAACTGGTGGCCTTGATGGATGAGGGATGCCTGGATATTGTAGCAGTCACAGAAACATGATACACAGAAAACCATGACTGAGATGTTAACATACCAGGGTACACAACCTACAGGAGAGACAGGGAGGGTAGAAGGGGGGGAGGAGTAGCTCTCTATGTAAGAGAAGGGATAAAAGCAACTGAACAAAAGAGTAAAACAGGGAGTCACCTTAGAGACTAGAAATGGCACCACAATCCGCAAAGGAGTTGTATACAGATCCCCATGTCAAGGGGAGGGAATGAACAAGGATATGATAGAAGGCATTCTTAGGATGGCAGAGAAAGGGGAGATACTGTTGATGGGAGACCTGAATATGCCAGATGTTAACTGGAGCACATTTGCTGCAGCCACATCCAAGAGCAGGGCCATTCTCGATGCCCTATAGGTGGTATGCCTCAGACAGCTAGTTTTGGAACCCACTCGTGAGGGAGCAATCTTAGACCTTGTGCTCTCAAATTGGGACAGTGAGAGGATCTCTGATCTAGGAGTGGGTTGCCATCTGGGAACAAGTGACCAAACAGTGTGCTTCACTATAAACTCAGCTACAGAGTCAAGCCATACAAAAGTGAGGGTACTGGACTTCAGGTGGGCCGACTTTGGCAAGATGGGAGAGTGCTTTAGAAAAGCACTAGCAAACAGGCTAGGAGGAGGGGTGGAACAACAATGGGGAAACATCAAAACTGCCATCAGAGGCGCAACAAGCCTTTATGTCAAGCAAATAAATCAATCAAAAAGAAAGAAAAAGCCACTATGGTTCTCAAGAGGTGGTGGGGAGATAGTATTCAGGAAATAAGGAAACAGAAGGAGCAGGACAGAGCTGTACCAGTTAAGGCAGAAGGAAGCAGGGAGGGAAGTCAGAATAGCAAAGGCCCAAACTAAGGAAAAGAAAACCAACTCTGTTAAGAAGGGGGATGAAACCTTTTACAGGTACATCAGGGAGCATAGAAAGACAAAGGGAGGAATAGTGAGGCTGAATAGAATGGACGGTGTGTGGGCAGAGAGGGACAGTGAAAAAAAAAAAGCAGGAATACTGAATGAATGGTTCTGCTCAGTATTCAAAAAGGAGGAGAGGGGAGGTGTCTAATCCAATTACAGAAGCACTCTGATTTTTTTTTGGGGGGGGGGGGGTCGATCCCAGTCCTTTCATAGAAGAAAGGGTTCTGAGAGAACTCAGAAATCTGAAGGTGGACAAAGCAATGGCGCCTGATAGAATTCACCCCTGAATTCTGAAAGAATTAAGGGGAGAACTAGTGAAACCACTGACTACCCTTTTTACCAAATCATGGGAGGATGGTGTGGTACCAGAGGACTGGAGGAAGGCGGATGCGATTCCCCTTCACAAAAGTGGGACCAAGAGAGAGGCAAGAAACTACAGATCTGTCACTTTGACCTCTGTGGTAGGGAAAGTGATGGAGTCACTTCTGAAGGAAAGAACTGTCGAGTACCTAGAGGCCAGTGGGGTATAGGACCCAAGACAGCATGGGCTCACAGCGGGAAGGTCATGTCAGACGACTAACAGATTTCTTTAACTGGGTGACCAAAGCAGTAGACCAGGGAATGGCTGTGGACATGGCCTACCTAGACTTTAGGAAGGCATCTAACAGTCCCACACAAAAGATTGTCAAATTAACCAGCCTGGGAGTGGGTCCCTGGGTAAAACATTGGCTGGACAACAGGACACAGAAGGTAATTGTAAATGGAGTCCACGCTGAAGAAAGGGGTTACTAGTGGGGTACCGCAGGGTTCAGTACCTGGTCCAGTCCTTTTTAATGTCTTTTTAAGTGACACTGCAGAGAGACTGGAAGGAAAAGTATGCCTCTTTGCAGATGACAAAGATCTGCAACAGGGTTAATACACAAGGAGGCGTGGAAAGGATGAGAAGGGACTTGGCAAGGTTGGAGGAATGGTCAGAAGTATGGCAGCTTGGATTCAATGCAAGGCGTGCAAAATAATGCACCTGGGAAACAAAACCCAGGGAAGATTACACAATTGGGGGTAGTAACAACAAAAATGGAAAGGGACCTGGGAGTAATCATATCAGATGACCTTAAGGTTAGCAAGCAATGTGAGAAGGCAGTAGGGAGGGCTGGGGGTATACTGGGATGTACAGGGAGAGGCATCACCAGCAGAAAACAGGAAGCTGTTATCCCTCTGTACAGACAGTTGGGGAGACCCCATCTGGAGTACTGTGTCCAGTTCTGGAGACCCCATCTCCACAAGGACATAGACAGGATAGAGGCAGTCCAGAGGACGGCAACAAATGGTGCAGGGTCTGCAAGAGAAGCCATATGAGGAGAGACTAAAGGAGCCGAATATGTATACCCTTGAGGAAAGGAGGGAGGGGGGGCACGATAGAATTTTTTTTAAGTACCTCAGTGGAATCAAAGTCCAAGAGGGTAACACCTTTCTGAAAAAGATGCGCAAGACCAAGGGGACACAATTTAAAGATAGAGGGGGCGGTTCAGGGGCAATGTGAGGAACTATTTTTTTTCCACAGAGAGGGTGGTGGGTGTGGTGGGTGCATGGAACAGCCTTCCTGAGGAGGCTGTGGGGTCTAAAACGGTGGGAGAATTGAAGAATGCATGGGACAGACACAAAGCAGTTTTTGTGGGGGGTAGGAAGAAATAGGCTGTTGGTTAAATAGGATCTACAGCCTATCCTGTAGGTAGGGAAATGGGCAGACTAGGAGGCCCAAGCGGTCCTCATCTGCCGTCAAAGTCTATGTTCCTATGAATATGAATGGGGAAGGCACATCAGGGTGGGGGGAGACTTGGGTGACTGGACATAATATTTTTTCTTAAATGCAAAGTAGCAGTTTCCAGATACTTCAGAAATAGAAAGTTAAGTTCCTGACATGAAATGGACATTTTCAATGTGGATGCCTAGAATCTGCGCCCCCCCCCCCAATAAAAACTACATTGTCTACCAAAGTGGACCCATACATACCCCCAGTACTCAAGATAACATGCATACAAAATGGCATTTATCGTCATTTTCAAATCGATTACACACAAAATACAAATGCTTTGCCACCTGTGTCATTTTATTTTTGTTCCCCTGCCCCAAACATCACCTGGCGTCCCAGAGGTCCTTTTTTTTGTTCTGTCAATTCATCCCCCTCCACCCAACACACATGCGCTTTTTGTTCACTGATTTGACTAGCGCTCACATTCTTTTTAACTCACCACTGCACGCACCCACAGTCCTGATCTGCCTTCACTCCCCCTTTGTACTGTAATGCATATAAGAGTTTAATGTTTTGCTAAGGACAGGGTTACCACCTGTCCCAATTTTCACAGGACAGTCCTGATTTGGGCAGCTGTGTCCTGCAAACACACACACACACACACACACACACACACACACACACACACACACACACACACACACACACACACACACATTGTCCTGACATTATAGCAGAAAACATTTTCTGACTTTCTTCTAAATGTCAAAAAAAAAAAAAAAATATATATATATATATAAATATATATAAATAAATAATTTCTTTACTAAAATACCTTAAAATGATAAAACTAGGAAAAAAAAAAAACAGTCTTAATTACGATATTTAGCGAAAACAAGTCTGTTGCATTGGTTGAGGTTACATATTGTCCTGTGAAAAATCATGTTTCAGTAAGAATGTCCCACTTTGGGCTTCTTAAAAGGTGGTAACCCTAGCCGAGGAGAGTTTGGGATGGCAGGAATGAGTGCAGCTAGGCAAAAAAGGGCAGGCAGACAATGAATGAGTGGCAAAATTACCCATCTGTCTGAAGAGACTGCAGTCACCAATTCTGTGAAAGTAGATCCCTGAACAATGAAGACTAGTGTGCTTTTATAGTATGTCTGGTACAATGGAAAGGGGACTTGAGAGAGTAAATCCAGCCAATCACTGCAGCCAACCCAGGACTAACTACATGCATGGCTCCCAGGCTCCATCCAATGACAGGGTGTGTGTTTTTTGGTACTAGCTGATGACAAAAAAAATAAAGAAATTTACACAAAACAGTTTACAAACTATGTAGTGCTATTTGATCTTCATGTTTTGTCATTACAAGTCATTAAGTTGTCTTGCAGGAGTGAAGCTTTTGAAGCTGGACTGGCCACAAAGGGGAAGCAGTCAGTGGTCCGTGGAAATGGGGGATGAAAATCTTTTTGCGGGTCAAGTAATACTTTTGACTGCTTTTATTGCGATAGTCTTCTGATAAAGGACTATTTTTAGGAAGTTATGTTTATGACGTCTGTCTCAAGTGGTTAAATAAAAAAGCTCAAGAGGCGATATTTTAAATTGAATTTAAATATTAATGAGTTTGCTGACTGCAGTGCTGCTTTTAAAGTAAAAATCTTGTATAGTATGGATAGGAGGACAGTACCGCAGAGGGAGGGAGAGACAGGGAGACTGAGTGTGTTTCATGGGGAGGACCCACCAATCTGTGGCTCCATGCCGCTGGCCTTACCTTTCCTTTCTGAGTTACTCAAGGAAGGAAGGCAGGGCCAGCTGGCAGCAGCATGGAGCCCCGACGGCCCCTGTTCCCAAACCATCCTGACCCCTCCCCACCGAACATCGTCAAACTAGACTCTAGTCCCAAAGTCATGGATCTGGCTTCCAAATTCCAGCAAAGCCGTGTGTGTGGACCTAGCAATCATGTCTGAGAAAAGGGACAAGAATTTCTAGTGCACTTACCTGGTAAATATAAACTTAACACACAGCCAGTGTCTACAGGATAGCCTCGCTGCTGTAGTGTGTGTGGACTGCAGTTAAAAAAAACAGCAACAAAAAAATAGTACTAATTTTCTGATGTTGCTTTGTCATTTGTACATTTTTTTTTTTATTATTAAACTCACTTCACTTTGAAAATCAGGAGTACCATACTCCCCACTGAAAAAATCTCATCTGGAACACTGCATATCCCATTTGGACAAGGTCGGCACACCTCGTACCTCACAGAGCAGGGGTTAAACTAAAGGTCTTCTGGTAAGCCAGCCGGTGACACCGAGGGTTGAGGCGCTGGACACCACATCTTGCACCACACTAGTGACCTGAGCTCGGATGCGGACTTGGGTCAGTCGGGAAGGCAGAGGATCAAGCACTAGGACTGCTCTCCTCTCCTGAGGAGGGAGGATTTTAGTGCCCGGCACTTGCCTGGCACCTAGCACTGGCTGGTGGTGAGGCAGGCTACACTGTAGGCACTGGGTGAGGGAATGGCAGCTGCAGACGCTCCATGCATGGAAGTGTGAGTGTGAATGTCTGGGCGGCACTGCACACCACCTCTCTGTTAAGAAAAGTAGAAAATGGAGATTTGAGCTGCCGGTGACCACAGCAGCCCCGTAGCCCTGCACTTTGTCGAGCACCTGGGCCAGGCTACATTTCGTGTAAAGGCAAGTCCTGCAGGAATGCAGGGCAGCGGGGCTGGGGCATCCAGAGGTTGGCTTGGGCTCCACAGCAATAGCATTAACTGCAAAAAAAATAAAAAAGTGTTGGTAAGAGAACTGGTACCTTGGGGGATGGCTCTCATTAGGAGAGGCGAGCTGTCCCATAAAAAAAAAAAGGAGTTAGATGAAAAGGAACTAGGAGAGGCAACTAAATATTTGTGAAATCCTGCTCAGTTTAGAACACCTGCCTGCAATGTGCCACTAACAACCGGACGATCTACAAGGTGTAAAGACCAAAAAAAAAAAAAAAAACAGTTGACCTGCCCTAGGTTCATAAACCAGTATATTAAATGGATTTATCTAAAAGACTTCACTGGTGCCATCAGTAAGTTTCCAAATCCTCAATGTACAAGCAGTAGGGCTGTGATGCTAGTATGAGCAGAGTCTGTAGGTCTCCCTCTTTAGAGGGCAGTTCTCATATATAGCTCCCCCTAACCAACAAGCAATGCAGGGGGGTTTCAATTTAAGAAAAAGAGCATTACAATCAGTTTTAACAGGGAGACCATGTGGCAATGTCCATTATTCTCTGCAATATGCCAGTCTGCTAGCTAAGAGTAAGAAAAATAGAAGCAAAAGGTGTGAAATAATATTCTTATGATGTAGCTTAAAACATTAAGTGTGGACTGTGGTTGGCTTGTTCCCCCCTGGCAATGAGAGGCTGAGCAAAGCAACAAGTGTAAGGGACCAGTAACAGCCTATATCAGAATACCATTATTTGTAAGTAAAGAGCACCTTTCTTGAATATAAATTGTTGCTTTTTAGCAGAACTAGGGCACTCCCTATTTCTCCCTCCCCTAGGAAGCGCACACACACACACACACACACACACACACACACACACACACACACACACACTATATTATATACCAAAAACAAATAACCTCTGTGCGCGCACACTGAGGCAAGGGTTACCCCAAAGGGCATTTGTCTGGGAAGCCACGTTTCAAGAAAATACAAAATCACACATGCCCACAATGCAAAGCATCATGGACTGCACATGCAAATCACCACAGAAAGTTATGCTGGTGCAACTTTAAGCAGAATTGCATGGTGCCGAAAGGCCTCTCACACTGTTTGCAAAGAGTGCTAACAGATGACAGACCGTGTTTCGTCCTACCAGGACTCACAGACGAGGCATACTGATGAGTCCTGGTAGGACGAAACTCGTGTCTATGTCATCTGTTAGCACCCTTTGCAAACTGTGTGAAAGGCCTTTCCTTTCGGCACCATGCAATTCTGCTTAAAGTTGCACCAGCATAACATTCTGTTGTGATCTGCATATGCAGTCCATGATGCTTTGCATTGTGCGGGCATGTGTGATTTTGTATTACATACACACATATATGTATGTGTATATCTAGATATGTAATACACACACACACACACACACACACACACACACACACACACACACACACACACACACACACACATATCTATATCTAGTGTGGACTCAGTTACAACATTCTCACTGCTACTGCAGCTCTCAGGCACCAATGAAATTTTAACAGAAAATAGAGGCACCCATGATGGAGGAAGACTACCAATAGTAAAGATGCACTGAAAACAAAAGAAATGGGCTAAACAGGGTAAACCTGATTTAGGCGCAGGACCATCATTTATTATTATTTTTTGTTTCATTATTTATGCTCCCTGGCTGTTGGGGAACCCTTTCCCTGTAACAATTTGAAATGTTCCCTTTTAAAATGTAGATTTGGCTAACACACCTGCTATACACCTTCTGCACATGGTGGGGGGGGGGAAGAGAGAGAATTGGAGTCGCTACCTCACTCTACGGTAGGATCCACTCGTGAAGAAATTAAGTTTATAATAAGTGATGGTTTAGTCCACGAAGATATGGCGAGGACTTCAGTTATTTAAAATGTGGTGACTGGGAGAGGCACACTAAGCAGAAGCTCATTTTCAGGTGCGACCCCGTAGAAGCGATACAACAGGAGTGAAAGAGCAAGAATAAAATGACAGCAACCGGTGCATGAACATGTACAATGAAATCAGAGTACAAGCAATACACTTCTGAGAGACAAAAAAACAGTGTAAAAACTGTACGTTTGTTGGTTATGGGGTAGCCAGGTTGAGAGGTAAGGGAATGTACTGCCAATGTGTGGCAAGATATTTGTACAGAACCAATGAAGAGTAAAATTCGGATCAAAGTACACTGTGTTGAAAGCTAAACAGAGTGGGCACATATGGGCAAAAACAGGGGGATGGGTAGGACGTGGGTGGCTGTAATGTGGAGAAGGGGAAAGACGCCTAGCTGCAGGTGAAGGATCAATAGGACAGCATTCTGCCATGCTGACTGTACTGCAAAGGGGGATTAAAATAGTCAAGAATGCCAACTACGCCTCATACAGCACAATGTCTTCAACTGCAGAAGGATCTGCCAATTTTGAACTTTCCATCACTTTTGTTTCTTGCTTTTCAGGCTTATACATTTGCCTACAGTTGCCCACCATTTTGTTAAAACTAAAGCTTTCCCTGAAGGGATTTCAATGCCTTATACTGTTACCTGAACAGGGTGGGGGAACAAAAAACTGGACGCACAACAAGCAGATACCTGGCCTGTATTTTTTTTTTTTTGTAATGTTAGATGTTAAAAGCAGACAAACATCCCTATGTATCGACTCAGGCTGGGAGTCTGTCCAAGTATCCGTCCTTGCTGTGAGCTTAGCGGCCCCCGCCCTTTTTTTTTTTGCAGTATTTCGTAGCCATCGGGAACATCCCTGGGGAAGTTGGTGTGTGCTTCTCTGTAGCCTTCCTGGACTTCTCTCACCTCTCAGCAGTGGGAGAGCACAATCCTGCAGTTCCATGACAACACCATCCAGCACGGTCATCATCGGAGTGATGTCAAGGAGAATAAGGACGAGAGGCTGCAAAACAGATTACAGAAGATGAAGAGGGCACCACCTGCAAGAATGGCAACAGAATTTATTCACGTTTTGTAAAGAGATACAGATGTGCTCCAAATGGTACCTGGTCTGCGCCAAAGACATCTCCCTTGGCAATGTTATACAGGAGAGAATAAGCAATCTGCCCAGCAGCTCCGGTCACCAAAACTCGAATTGGTTCAGCCTAGTGAAAAACAAAACAAGACCAAAACAGTTAAAAAACACAATATCCTAAACCAAAGGAACCTGTCCTAAGCACCACTGTTTCCCTTTCCTAAACACTCCAGTGTTATATTTCAGTTTACAGGAAAACATTAATCCATCCTATAAATGGTTTCGTGGTCAGCAAGACGACCAGGTAGCTGCTAAAACATATGAGCACACCTGCCAAGTTTGCTTTTGTAAACGCTGCCAATACCGTGAGAAATTATGCCGTAGTCTTGCTCCTGCACCCCACTATGTTATTGTTTTAATCAGCTGGGGGTGGAGAATGGTTGATTTACAGAGATGGCGGAACAGACCTGCCTGGACGTGGACATGAGAAAAAGTGAAAAAGTCAGCTGAGTGGGCAACAGGTCACAGAACCCCATGCAAATAAAAGGGGCATCAATTTTTTTTAGTTAAATTTATATCAAGTCACAATACTAGCTGGTGAAAAGACAACTCACAATACCATAATGCATAAGCGCACTAACCTTTAAAATGCAGAGCTAAATGGCCACAATGTGTGGCATATTCTCGGTTGAAAGAATAATGAGTTTAAGAATAATGGGCACCATGTGTTGCAGTGTTAAGGAATGTTTCTATAGAGTTAGTTTAAGTCACAAATAGTGTATATTAACATCTAGTATCCCTTAATGCCATTAGACAGTAGCTGTCAACCTTGTTAAAATCCACCATGCTTTCACTTCCCACAATTTCCAGTGGTCTGGAGTTCCAGAATGACCCCATCCTCTGGCTGAACCACAAAGTACCTGATACAGAGAGAGATGCTGCATCCTACACAGGACTCTCTCTGTACCTCCTCTGCACCATGATCCAGGGTGAAACAAACCAGCCCTAATGTGGTCTTATTGGTTTGGATCATGGTGGGTCCAAAATAAGAAAGCAAGCCAAAAAGACAAAGACCCTCAACACAAAAGTACGGACGCAAGGGCTACCCAAAAAGGGCACCAGCAACAAAGCCAGGTTTCAAAGAAATACAAAATCACACATATCCCAGAATGTAAAGCATCATGTGATATATATATATGTGTGTGTGCAAGTAACCATGAACATTTAGGCTGGTTCTGCTAAACCATGGTACCACAGACTTCTCACCCAATCTGCAAAGGGCGAGAACTGAAGCCTGTTGGGCTCTAGTCAGATCATGGGGAATTTGGGAGGGGTGATGCACCCTGGTGCTCTTACGTCCTGACCTGATGTCATGTGGTCGGCCAAGACTCCACAGTGCTGCAGGTTTTGCGCCCACCAATAGTCTGAGAGATGCCGCAAGATACTCTGCATGTGCAGTGGTCAGTTCACTCTCGCCTCCGCTGTTGTGTCCTCCACTGCGTTTGAAGAGCAGCTCAAGGGTTGCATAAAACAACAATCTGGTTCAAAACTATTCAGGGTACAGGGAGACAAAAAAAAAAATATGAAGCCCTCTTAAGGGCTATTATACAAGAACAAAACAGATAAAAGCCCTTTTCAGGGCTCAGGGAGAAGTTGCTTCTGGATCCTAGTGATAGGCTCAGAGGCACAAACGAACAAAAAAGAAAACAAAAAACACCTAAGCCTTCTTAACCCTTGCTCTAGCACAGGCTAATACATCTGTCCACATTTCCTTTATGTTCAAATTCTGTCGGCAGCCTAAGGGTTAAAGGCCATTACACAAAAAGAAATCCATAAAAGCCCTTTTCAGGGCTCAGGGAGCAAAGCCCTTCTGAGAGAAATATGGGCAGAAAAATAATAAGCCCCCTTTTCTCAGCGTCAATACTGGTTCTCTCCCCCCCCCCTTTTTTTTATTATATAATTTCATTTTTTAAGCAGTGCATGTACCACAAGTTCCTTTCAGGGTTGCTGTTACTGCACCAGCCCCACCCCCCTGCCTTCTCCTAGGGCAGATTCACTTCTCAGCAGTTACCCGTGGTATCTCCACTCCATTGTGGAGGACGCCCAAGTCCCCACTGAAATCTTAGGTTCCGCTCAGCACTAAGGCTGCCTGGGTCAATGAGTGTGGGGTCTGCGTGTTGGGCAGCAGCTGTCATACTGCCAGAGTTGGGGATTTTCAGTCCCTTCCCCGCAGACACTGGCTGTGGGCGGAGTGATGCAAAGTATCTGCCCCAACTATTCGGAGTCTCCTCCTAGTGCTTTTATACAATCTGTATATTTTACATAAGCACATACATATAAACATGTAAGCAGATAAAGACCAGTCTGCTCGAGTGTGCAGTGGGACCTGCTCCCTTCCCCAAATACCCCTACCTTCATTCTGCTCCATCCTCTCAAAGCTATCCACCATTTTCAGGGAAATCCCTTCCTCTGGCAGCTTATCACACTTGGCCACCATTCTCAGTGGAAAAAGTGCCTCCTCATTCCTCTCCTGAATCTTCCCAATACCAGCTTTAAGCTATGCCCCCTAGTGGACTTGTTCCCATCAAGACTGAAGAGGCCCTCCACATTCTCCCTATTAATACCGTTAAGGTATTTGAAGGTCTCAGTCATATCCCTCCCATCCCTTCTGTCCTCAAGGGAGGACATGTTGAGCCCCTTGAGCCTCTCTTCGTAGGCGTTGCCCTGCTGACCCAGCATCACCTTGGTCGGTCTTCTCTGCACCATCCCCAGCAAGTTAACATTCATATTAAAAGCAGCAGTGCAACGAAAAGTTGTCATTTTTGCACTTGTGATTTCAGTTTAGTAACAAGCTGCTTGATGTCCGTTAAGATATTCTAAGGGTTTCCTTCGGTACTTTTATTTTGTAATTACTTCACACGACATGTTGGCTTTCTTCATGTGACTTGTCGGGCAGTACATTAATTCATGCAAATTAGTTTTTCATGAAGCAATAAAAAATAAAGAACCAACGGAAACCCTTAGAACTTAGACATCAGATGGCACGTTACTAAACTAAAATCAGAGGCGACTATAAAATTACAACTTTTCGTTGCACTGCTGTTTTAAGATCAGGGCACCAATACTACACACTGTACTCCAGATGTCTTACCAGTGAGCTGTACAGTGGTAGTATGACCTCTGCCTTCCTGCTGGTAATCCCCCCGGCTATGCAGCCCAACATCTGATTTGCTTTTGCTGCTGCTCTCCTGAAGTGTGTAGAGTGCTTCAGGTCACTCTTTATGACGACCCCCTGGTCCTTTTCCTCCTCAGACTTGGTGACCTGTACGTCACCCAACCAGCACTTGGTCTCTGGGTGGTTCTTTGCCTCCAAATGCATAACTCTGCACTTTAGTGTCCCACCCCAGTCGCCAAATGCCAGACTCCCTTTCTTCCCGTCTCCCCTCCTCCATGTCCACCCTCCCACAGAGCTTTGTGTTGTCTGAACAGGCAGATTTTACCTCCGATCCCATCTGCTAGGATGAAGATGCTAAACACTGGACCAAGCAGGGAGTCTTCTGGGACCCCAACGGACATCAGCTTAGCTTTCAAGAATCCCCCGCCCCCCACTACCTTTTGGCTTCTGTCCTCAGTTTTTGACCAAACTAGCGAGCTTGGCTCCCATCCCCAGATCTTCCAGCTTTCTGAGCAGTGTTACGAGGTACAGAATCAAAGTCCTTACTGAAGTCCAGATACAGGACACAGACTACCTGACCCCTGTCCACTGTTCTGGTCACCCAGCAGAAAGTTACTCCGATTAGTCTGGCATGACCTCGGACACAGACTAATGCTTTCTCTAGTTATGCAGACAGTTTCGAGATTTTGGCACACCCGCTAGTGGCCTCCATCCAGCCCTCTTTTAGGATGGCCTATTTCTGTTCCACCTCCATCTCCTTACAGACCCCAGGAAGGTGTCCTACCAAAATTTCTCCTATCTTTTTAAAGTCAGAATTCCTGACATCCAGAAGCCTCATCTTGGTGCTGACCACCCCTCTGTCCATGTCCAGGTGGAACCACACCACATGGTGGTCACTCCTTGCCATGTGGCACATCCTTTACTTCCTGAACATGTCCACAGTTGGACAGGACTTGGTCCAGTAAAGCCCGCTCTCTAGTAGGTTCCATGACACCATGTCATGAAGCTACTCTGGAATACGTCCAGCAGTACATGCTCCACGGTGCTGGAGGTAGCTGTGATCATCCAATCCACCCCTGGCAGACTGAAGTCCCACATTATTACTACCCCCCCCCGCCCACCATTTCTATGATTTGGGACCACAGTACCTTGTCTAGTTCCTCATCCTGTGAAGGTGGTCTATAAATTACTCCATCCTTAGTTTCCTCCAGAGTGGACTGGACGTGCACCCGTAATATGTCTGCCTTTCCATCCACCCCTTCCTCTCTGGTACATGTCACTTTCCTTTTCTACCCTCGATCTCCCTGGAAGATGCCAGCATGCAAGGGGAACAAATGCTCAAGCACAGCTTCCCATTCTGGGCACTTGCTGAACTGACACCTGTGCCTGTCCCCACTGATTTCTCAGACTACTTCCTTTCTTTTGGCAGTCAGAGCCAGCCTTCCATCACTGAAAAATAAATGCTTTGAGGTTCCTCTTATAACCTCCCATCCAACAGCTTCATTGAGCTGCCTCTGCTGCTTGTGTTCCCAATTTTGTGTGAACAACTCTCTACAGTCTGTATTACTTATCCCATGGAGATGTTTGTACAGCTCGGTCTCATGTACCTGGATCCCTACACCTAGAACACAGATTCAGATGTTGAAGAGGACCAATCTCTACGGCACTCCACTGGTGACACCCTTAAAGGACAACCACGTGGGTTCTATTATCTTCCTAGTTTTGTATTTTTTTGAAGGCTTTCTTTGTCTTACACTAGCCTTCCCCACCTGCCTAAAGGATCACAGTGGTTTCTTCTTTTCCCGTGTTTCCCCTACCACTCTTAGTGACTTGTGACTTCCAATATCTTATTTTTGATCATTTTCAGATCTCCCTCATGATGGTCGTGATCAATTCTAGATAATCAAGCCCCTCATTAGAAGCATACCTCTCAATGGTCCCAAATTTTGCTTCAAAATTTTACCGTCCCTCCTTTAAAAAAAAAAAAAAAAAGTTTCCTTGACGAAATAGTGGGTGTTGTAAGCACAATATAAGCGTCAAACATTTAAATTAGAGGTGTTCCTTCTTAGAAAATGAATTTTATCTGTTGTATGTTCCTTGCACATTTTGTAAATGTTGTAACAACTTTATCTAGTCATTTGATTGCTTAGTGTTCCTATCTATCATTGTATATGCTCTTGACCCCTTACCATTGTTGTAATTTTATAACTGATCTGATGCGTGTCCTTTTTAGTACGCTGTTTGCCTGGGACCTGCTTGTGAATGAGCCTGCTCAATGCAGTTTTTCCTACAATCAACTTAACTGAACCCTAAGCAGCTTATTTTACCAGCTTCCTCGGTGGATATCATCAATTTTTAATACGTGTCTCCGATTTTGGTCTTTTGTCCCCGTTTTTTTTTTTTTAAGCTTTGTCCCCGATGTATGCGACAGGGGGTTGAGAGGTAGGATTAGAAGGTTGCGTAATCTTGATCAATTCCAGATCTCCATCAACTCCTCTCATTAGACGGCTAGCGTACTTGGAAGTTCTGACCTTGAGACTATGTATTCTTTCAGAGTACATCATCTTACTTCTAAAACAGACTGCTCACGCCAAGGCATTTTATGCCCAGGCTGGTCAAATCCCCAATATCCACCATTTCTGGCGCCACTGCTGCAGTTTGTTCCCTTAATCCTCCCCATCTCGACCTCCCAACGGAATCCTTCAGCCGGTGCACGTTAATGCAACGCTTCTAAAATATTCGCTACATCTTGAATATCCGCGTAAGATGTGTTCATCTGAACTGGTGCAAAAGCATGCAGTTTGGAAGACAAGTCTGAAACGATCTAAATGCGTCTCGGAAATAGCAGTAATAACCACCGCGTTCTTAACAGAAAACGCAATACAATGACAGCTTTAATATAACATTTATAAATGCTCTGATCCTCCAACATACTTACCATTTTGAGTGATTTTTGCTCCGCAGCTTCTGATCTGCCAGCAGTTTAGCAAGAAGAAGAACCAGGTCACCTCTACAGCGCCAGAAATAACCGCTCGACGCCTGACGGGAAACCACTGTGCACGCCCCCCTCACAGCAGGGGCCGCTGGGAATCGTAGTTTCAAATGCTACATGAACAGTGGCAGAAGTAGCAGACACCAGCGAAGAACTACAGTCCCCGGATCACAAAGCTTCCGGTGTGCATGATTAGCATTCGGTTAGGTTACATTTCTTAAAGTGAAAGTGCGAGTTTGCTGCTTAGGGAATAATTTGTTGACGAGGATGCGCAAAATACAGTATTGTGTTTTTATGAGAACGTATCTCCGTGTCGATGCCCAAATGGTATGTTTACGTCATGAGTTTATTGCACAAAGTAAGGCGTGACGTGATACCGCGCCCCCTAAAGTGCATATTCATCGAACGAGATCTGTGCGCGTGTTACTCATCATACAGGAAGCACAAGCTTATGTCAAGTATGTAAGTGTGGGCGGAGTTCGGATGTAAATAAGAAACACCCGGAAGTAGACGCCGTGTGAGCCCCGCGCGCAATTGACAAGACTTGTGCTGCAAGAGCGAAGGCTTTTCTGGTTGCCAAGTGACAGACTGGAGCCAAGCCTGAACCTAGCGAGGAGGAGAGCTTCTGTGATTGAAGAAAACGACAACTCCAGGTAAGAAAGACATTTAAAAGGGACAGCAGCAGTCCCCGCTATTTTATTCAAAGTTGCATGAGAACAAGTAAATCGCAGCTTTGAATTGTCTATATTGCAGTGGAAAGTCATTCTGCTTCAAACCGAAACCTCATAAACCATGTTTCTTTGCCCAATTATTAAAAAAATAAAGACCAGTTAAACGTTTATGATATGCCATACTATATTATGTGCAGAAGGGTTTTTCTCAGTGAAGTATACCGAATGTTACCTGACCATGCAGCGGTTTTACAGGACGTTGCATAGAAGGGGCATATATTTTAAATGGAGGTTTTATGTGACCAAATGATTAATGTGTCCAGTTTTAGCACTTATTAATGCATTATGAAATATTATGTAACAACCGATTATGCAGACTTGCTCTTTTGACGACTGTTAAGGCACTGAAGGTCATACTAGCTCACAGTCCCTGGTTGATTAATTTTATTTGATCACGGGAAAGTGCACTGCTCCTTTTTCCGGCACGACGTGGGCCAGCAAGGCAAAGACAACGACAGATACATAATATTGATTGATACATTATAAATGATGCATACAAAAATGCCGCTCTAGAGTACAATGCAGTGACACCGAGTGCACATTGAAACAGATGGAGAAAGCTCATATCTAACAAACTTCCAGGAATTGCCACATAACTGTCAAAAGTCACATAAACAGCAGCTTTTGTTTAGGTAGGCTGTAGCGTGCACCGGGATGATGGCTCACACAAGAGCCAACATTCCATCTGAGGAGGAGAATGACTAATTCTAGTTACTGTATTTATTTGGTTTTTGATTACCGTGTAGGTTCACTACACAGTAAAATGCCTATTTTGCGGCATGACTCCGGAGAATACGGTCTCAAGGACACCATGCTGATCAAATGAAATACAATGACTCTGGTACACAAAATGATAACGCAGTACAATATAATAATTAAGCAATTAAGATAGAAACATAGAATTTGACGGCAGATAAGGACCGCTTGGCCCACCCAGTCTGCCCATTTCCCTACCTACTGGATAAGCTGCAGATCCTAGTTAACCAGCAGCCTACTTCTTTCTACCCCCATAGATGATAGCAATAAGGTAATAAAAAGGCATACAAATAAAAACATCGTTCAATATTATTACAGAAGCAGACGTCGGGGAAGGCATGTAGAGGTGACTGTCTAAGGAACTTAGGTCTATAGATGACGATTGTTTATTTTGTAATACACATGGAAGCCATCTTCAGCTCAGTGTGGCTTTCCTGGACACCAACTTTTAGATGAATGAATGAATAATGGTGCCTGGAGCTGAAATTTACATGAGTGCTACTTTAGTCAAGTTCAGGATCATGCCTGCACCTGGGGATCTCAACTGGCAATGTCTGAAAGAAAAAAGAAAATGCAGACATTCTGTAGAATTTCTTGAGCCCTGTTGCAGAATTCATTCAGAATTTGCTGTGCCATGGACTGATATCGGCCTAGAATTCTTTTACATTATAATTCTGTGTAACAGGTGTAGAATCTTATCCATAAAATTGCAGAATTCTACTTAACTTGAATATGGTGTGAGTGCTTCTTTGCCGCTAATTGTCTGTTCAGGAAGTTGCCATTTTTGGAGAGGGACTTCCCTCATTGTGCCTTACTGTTAAAGACCATAAAACATGCTCAACCTAAAAAATAAATAAAAATCAAGTGAAAGTAGTAAGGCAGCAGAGTTCAAGATGCAAATATGTTGTTGCAGCAGTTAAGGAAGGAACATGATTGCATTTTGTCCACTTCCCAGTGTAGAGCTGTGCCCCTCACTCAGGCAGTTCACATCATAATGGAGGCATTAACAATTTCTATATTAAAGAGCTGTGGAGCCAAAACAGGCAGATAGGAAAATAATACAAATTTTAAGTAGCAGTCAGTTTTTTTAATTATATTTTATTGTTTTAACAGTAAAACAATTATATACAATTTTCTCATGCAAGAGATTATCAAGTCACACAATCAATACATTCGATGTAGCCAGGATAGTTAGTCTTTACAATTGGTTTAAAGTCCATAAAGTAGCTAGGATATGCTTGCTACACGCTACACAACTATTGGTGGTCAGTCCATTCAAAATGTTATACCATAATATAAACTCAACCTCCTGTGTTGAAGTGACCCCCTTTCAATAAAAAAAAAATGGCATAACAATTCCGTTTAGTGCTGTGGGAAAGAAAACAAATATAGTTTTGACTTTTCTTTTAATCTTCAGAAACATCAGATTGCAGGCCTTAATCCCCATAACGAGGTCCATAGCCCACAGGGCATAGGGAAAACCACCTTCGCATACTAAACAGCAATAATCCCTGCACCTGCATCATCTTTACTTAACACCCAAAGCAACTCCTCAACCCTATTGGAGTTTTCCCTAAAGTCCATTGAAAACACATCATCAGACAATACAACTTGTAACATGGCAAAAAGAAGAAGATCAGAAATGAGAGAGACAATTGGTTCAGTTCGGTCAGCTGGTACAAGAGCAACACGGCATTATGGCATGATAATGCCGTGTTGCTTGTGTAATGCAGAAAGTAGCCAGAGGCGTGAAAAGAGCACTATAGAAAAACAGAACAGGTAAGAGGACAGCGATCAAGTTTTGTGACAGCAACTAGGTACATAGGACAGGGAGTAGGAGAACTCTAAGGGAGACAGAGAGAGAGAGAAAGTGTATTGCTGAGATAGAGGATGAAGAGATGAATAACAGATGTTATCAGAAACTGGATAAGAGGGTGAGACACTAGGAGAGCTGGAGAGGGGGAAAGTGGACAGCAGGACAAATCTGAAAAGTGCCACGGAGATGGGGAAGAGCAGCAGACACAGACGGATGTGAGGAGCCTGTGGTAGGACAAGATAGTGGGATCCCAGAAGGGTGAACGCGGCAGAACGTCCTTTATGAACCAAGCTTACATCCAGTGCCGTTGGACTGCCTCATGGTATATGAGACCGTGAAGTTTCAATAGTCGGAAGATCCATGGACACCGACATCAAGAAGTAGATGGGAAAATGGAGAGTGAGACAAATGAAACAGTAATGTGAAGAGGAGGTTCTCCGGTAAACAAAACAGGGTTATTCAGCAAGCGGGCTAACGGGGTATGCAAATGAGCAAGCCACGCTGAATCGAAATGAATAGAAGTCACCAAGCGCGGTCCTCCTGAGCAGGGTACAACAATAAAAACCATCAGAAATAGGAAAAAAGTTCTACAAATCGTTGAGGCATCGATTGTAGTAGTGTCCTGCAAAATGTGTAAAATTACACATATGTATGTAAGACCGAGTCATCTTAACGTGTGAAAAGTACAGAAAACTGTACTGTCTTATTGCAATGCTGTCAGAGTCTGATTCATTACAACAGTAGACAGTTATGCATGACACATCTAGCAATGCACAGACCATGTTACAAGCGCATTAATCCACTCCAAAGGTGGCATCTAATGAGGAATTAATGCAAGGTTGGTCCATTGTAGGCACTTGGCCTGCGGCCTTGTGCCACAACATTCCCAACCATGCATTAATTCCTCATTAGATGCCACCTTCGGAGTGGATTAATGCTTACTTAGCTCCCCAAAAAAGCTCTCATAACCAGAACTTTGTTATTGACTGACTCTAAAGCCTTTGGTGTTATACCCAAAGCAACAGGTAACGCCCTATTTGTGGAAACCCTATTTTTTTTTAAATAACTAGAAATGTGAAAAACAGTGCCAAATATTTCTTGCATTAACAGTTCGTAATGTAATTATTCAAGTGTCCCAGTCAGATTCCGACTCATCGGTGGCAGTTTGAGCAAACTCCCTACTGATGCTCTCAACCTTCTTCCCCACCTCACCAGGGTCAGTAAACTGATACGTCTGTCCTCCATAAAAGATTCTAAGGTGAGCAGGCATCAGTAAGGAATGGGCTATGCCCCGGCTTCAGAGTTTAGCCCAGACTCCATCGAAATGTTTTCTCCACGCTCGTGTGGCAGATTAGAGGTCCGGGAAGAGATGGACTGTATGGTCTCAACAAGTCAAACCTCCCGATCCCCTGGCAGCCTGTAGGATGAAATCCCTTGTGGTTGCTCTGATTGTAACTAGCAAGATGGTTCTGGGTGCTTCTCCTTGACTCCCGGCGGCTCTTGGTGATATCCGGTAGGCCTTCAAGAAGCTAGTTGAAGGGGGATCTGCAGAGCGGTTTGATGTAGATGGCAGCCAATCACTTAGGAATTCTAACAGATTATCTCCCTCAGCATTTTCTGGAAGCCCCACAATTTGAACATTTTGGGCCCTCTGCGTGTTTTCCAGTGCCTCCAGGAGATACTTCAACTGAGCATTCTCCTGGGCCATTTTTGAGGTAGAAGCCAATGCTTTCGTCCCCATCAACATGGCGACCCCTGCAGTTTTAGTAGCCAAATCAATTTTAACGTCTTGTGCAGCCATGCGAGTCGGTGCAAGCTCTATCTTATTGCCTATGGCCTGCATAGACTTCTGAACGGCTTTCCACGGGGGCTCAGACCCTGGTTACAACTGGGAGTCTGCCAATGGTGCTGTTTCTGCTGGTGGTGATTTTTTTTGTTCTAGCTCCCACTGCCTTTTTGGTGCAACCTATATTACAATTTTGGTATCTAGCGATTCCGCTTTGTTTGGAGAATCGAGTTCTGGGTAGCACATTCCAACCTCGGAGGAATAAAAGCTACTTTTTTTGCTGCTAAGTTGTAGTTTTAAGGAGCTCTCCTTTGTACGTCTGGTTAGTAGGTGTGCTCCACAGCTCCCCAAGTAGCAGCCAGTTGTAACTTTATTTCTGAAGTATTTTTTTTTTGCTCATCAGAAAGTATTCCATGTGATAATATTGTGTTGGATGTGTGGAACAGCGCTTAGCCTGGCAGCTGACATATCTAAATATACTGCCTTGCACTACATCATTAGCATTATGATGTCACTAACAGTGATATTACAGGTGAATGACCTGGCAGTCACTCACTTGCAGTTTCTAAGTAGCAGTGATGTCACAGTCAGGTCACAATGCTGATGATGATGTAGTGTGGGGCAGTAGAGTAAGATATGTCAGATACCAGGCTAAGAGCTGTTCCACACATCACATCACATCAGGTAAACAATCTTCTAATTAAACAAAGGGAAAAGAAAAAGTACCTCGGATATAACATTTAATGGTTGGCTGCTTTTAAAATCTAATATTAGTTTTAGGCAGTACACTAGCTTTCTAAGAAACTAAGCATTAGATTGTGGCCACCTGGATGGAGAATGTTGTTTAAAAAAATGCATGCTTGCCCTGATTCCTGATTCTGATCCAGTTCACAGTGAGAGGGTGTCCTGAATCACATGCAGCACTATGGAACTGACTGACGTGCTTCCTTATTTGAAGTTCTAATCACAGAGTTTCAAACCATGGGCCTTTGTGGGTAATTTCATAGCACTGCCAGTGGCTCAGGAAACAGCAGCACTGTTGCTTGTGTAACACTGTTTGTGGTGGGGTAGATGATGGAATGGAACAGAAGCGTGTATGAAAATACTGTAAATAATGTAATACAAAAGGTGAATGGAAATTTGGGGTTTATATTAAATGGCATATTATTTCCACTGGTGGGTGAATGAAAATCAAGGGGATCTAATCATACTAACATACTAAAAAGTCAGCAGATTAGGCCCTATGGTCTGTTGAGTCTGCTTGGGGATCAGTGCCTACCCAGGGCACCGTTATATCCCCCCCAACTCTCCCTACAAGGTCCCCTACCCTCAACTTCCAGCGGGGCTCTGGGATACACTGTCCCCCTATACTTATTCCAGCCTTTCTTGAACCCCTCTACAGTTGTAACAGCCACCAACTCCATGGGCAGTGCATTCCAGGGCTCCACCACCCTCTTGGTGAAGTAGCGTCTCTTTGTTTCCCCCCATAGCCTTCCCCCATCCAGCCTCATTGAGTGTTCCCTGGTGGCCCCTATCTCCCTTGGCTGAAGCACCCCCTCAAAGCACCCCAGGATAAGCACTAGATGCACAAAAAGAGAAAGTATTTTTCCATGTAGAGGATTATTGGGACCTGGAATGCTTTGCCACAAACGGCTACAAATGCAAACTTTATCGAAACATTCAAAAGGGGGTGAGATAATTTCTTAAAAGGGATGAAATTAAAAATAGAGACCAAGGAGCAAGCAGGATATGGGATTAGTATAAAAACAACCCTGAAAGGGGGAATAACTTCAACATAGGCAAGAAGGGCCAAATGGCCTCCCCCGATCTTTAAAATCTATGATTCTAAGGAGCAATAGGGGACACATACGTGAATTCTGAGGCAAGTGGCGGACTAGAGGAGAGCCAAACATGACAACCACGGGAAGCAGAAGTAGAAAATAAGGACACAATAGAGGACGTAGGAGAGGGGCTAGATATTTGCAAAAGTGTAAGGAGAAAAGGAGGGCCATATAGGTAAAGAGAAAGGGACATTTTGGAATCCTTTTACCTATCTGCAGAACCTGGTGCGAATTTCACTAATGCTCAAAAATGAACTTTAAGCCCTGTGTGAAGGCAATTAGTTATTAAATCTACTCTCATCTTAATATGTCTCTCATGCTGTACTTTGCAATGATGTTTTGTAAGCATCTGTTTACTTGTGCTTTACTTTTGAAGATGGCCAACAAAATGTTGTTAGTAGTGTCCTCACACTGTACTCTAATATGGATACCATACCACATCCACCACACACCTGATCTACAGGATAACATATTTGCTTGTTTCTCTAAAAACAGAGAGCTAAATTATGAAAATTTCTATGAGAGCACTATGGCTTGACTCAAATGTTGGAGTTTGACTTGCTGCTAAAATGTTCTTAATCCTGCGATAACATTCACATTGGTCGAGTAACACAAACCTGCATGAGGATAGGGTTGACAGCCGTTGAACATCACATAGGTTATTATACCCTGTGGCTACTGTTACAAGACTGTTTCCAGGTTGGATCACCATGATTTAGAAACCAGAAGGGTGACCCATTATGTAGAAAGAATCACTCAGTAATGCTCTTTCAGATTTCTTGTTAGTTTATCAGTTTTGTTTACCAGTAGGCAAATCTGTGCACCTACTCAGTTCTTCATGTCCCACGCATATGTATGGGTTGGAGAGGGTTCAGAGAAGGGCAACAAAGATGGTGCAAGGTATGCAAGAGAAGCCATACATGACTAGATGGAGAGAATTAAATCTGTACCTGCTGGAGGTTAGAAGAGATAGAGGTGACATGATATAGACTTTTAAGTATATGAAGGGAATAAATAAAGTGAACGAAGGTAGATTATTCAAAAGGAAAGGAGGAGTTAAAACAAGGGGTCATAATTTAAGATTGGAAGGGGAAAGATTTAAGAGCAATGTAAGGAGAGGTTATTTCACTGAGAGGGTGGTGGAACCCTGGAACAGATTACCTAATCAGGTGGTGTGTGCAGAAACAGTGGATGAATTCAAGAGGGCATGGGACAGACACAATTGGTTGGCTGGTGGGCAGTGGAAAATATCCCTGGGAAGTGGAGACAAGTAGCAGTGGGTGGGAAATGGGCAGACTAGATGGACCAGGGTGGTCCTTTTCTGCTGACACATTACTATGATACTGTGATACATCTGCATGCAGGCAGTGCCGTAATGGGCAAGAGTAGTCTGAGGAGATATGAATGAGATCAGATTTGGTTTGTAAAATAAATGAATGTCTGGGCCCCCAACCTGATTACATTTTATCACGTCTTCAGGTAGCAGTCCCTTCATCTCAGTCATTTAGTAGCAATACATTAAATACTAAGAGAACTGCAACTCTTAAACACCAGTAGTGTCCATATGACTAGAGCAAGTAAGCATCCTAAACAAAAGGAAGTCCCTGACTTTATCTGTGCATTTTGTGTCCCCTTTTTGCTATCACGTTGCAAAACAGGATCACTCTGCACTAGAATTCATCTGCTCTGGCTTCTTCTCTACACTTGAAAGCCTAATGCTGTACTTGTGACATCATAATTAATTTGCACAACAACAGATTGCGATGTCACAAGTTAACAAACAGAAATTGTAGAGATGTTGCCACTGGCATGACTTTGCTCCGGGCGAGAGGGTAGCTGAGCAGCTGCCTTTGCAGTTAACACCAGTGACACTTTTGAATGACTGGCAGGGGGTACCTGAATGTGGGGCTAGGGCAGCAGGTGCTTTGTCTCTCCAGGAGCCGACTGTCTCACATCCGGGATGTGCCCAGTCTGGCTCCAGTGTGGGATTCTGAGGCTGCCACACGAACGCTGGTCTTCCACCACACCACTATGATGGCCCATCAGTCAATGGTAGAGCACTGTGTGTGTATGTATATATTTATAATTTTTAGAAAAATGACCCCCCAGCTGTGAAGAACAACCTGGTTCAGGCACAGCGTGAGTACTGTAACGTCATGTAGCATGAGAGCAAAGCTTGTGTGCTCTACATGATGCTGCAGTATCTGAATCTGAAACAGCTTGTTCTTTACAGTGTTTTTTTGTTTGTTAAATAAGAGAAGGTTTACGTGTTTTGCCACATTTGCCAAGAAAATACATTGCTACTTACCTGGTTTTCATGGATTCCTGATTTCAAGGGGTAAACAAGGCCATGTTTGACGCACAGTCAAAGTGCAGTGAAATGCTGAAATGAGGGTAACTAATGTTTTTTTTTTTGTTTGTTTGTTTTGGCCATGAGCTGCATGATGCATGCACGGGATGTACATCATGCGTCCAGCTCTGTTGGCATCTCCGCTTCCTGATTTAAGCCCTCTGCCTGTGGTCAACCAGGTGGAAACCACCAGGCAGCAGCTACATCACTCCCTTCCCAGCGGAGGAGGAGAGTGGCCTCTGGGGGGTGCTTGATCATCCTCTCCCTAGCCGGCACCCAATGACACAGGCTTGTTCCCAAACTTGGGTTGCAGGCATCACGAGCAATAGCACTACTGCGGGGCCGATCAACCAGCCCAAACAAAGCCATTGGTGATACAGGGACTGGAGTGCAGCGCAGTGCAGTGAAAAACTGCTTTTTAAAAGAAATGTTCCCGCTTTGGCTTTAGACACCTCCTGCTGCCGACGGTGTCAGTGGTGCATGCATTCTGCATTCAAACTTGTTCATCATTTCTAAGTTGTTCTTCATGCTTCTACATTATGAATCATTTTTAGAAAATACCAGCAAATCATGTTAGCATTGTAATATAAATCTAGTTTGCTTTTTTTCCCTGTTAATTAAAACTGTTTCATCTCTTGGCATAATTTTACTCATACACTACATAGCTGATAAAATACCAGTCTGTGTGTTTCTGCTCGGTGGGTTCAGTTCCAGATGATCTGAATCATGAATATTTAATTGACTAATTACAGGGTCATTACAGCACTTGAACAAAACAGCTCCAGGTAGTGTTACACAGACCATCAAAATTGGTGCGCTCCACTCAGACAGAATACTGTGGGGTTTTTTTTTGTTTTTTTTATCGCATTGTGTCCCTGTGATCAGAGTTATCCCAACAAAACAGTTTCATGGATTCATAACCTAATGTGATGAGGTGGCAACACATCTGTGCACTGGTTTTTAATGTGTTTGGTGCAGTTCTTTGCTATGTCAGTAATATCAGTACTCCTGACTCTTAGCTATTTTTTTTTTGTAGATTCATTAATATTGCATATGGTGTGTCTATTTAGAAAATGGGAAGCCTAAGTTGCCAGAACAAGTAAAGAGTTGTAATGAGACAGCTGCATTCATACAGTTCTTTTTGTAATGTTTCAGCATTTTGCACAGCATTGTGTTTGTGTTTGTGTCTAAGATAATTGAAATGTTCTAAACACAAGCCAGCCTTCCATAAACATGCATTTCAGCATAAAGTAGTAGATGTAATGCAAAGACACAATAGTAATTCATTTTTAATTTAAGAAAAGCTTCTGTTTTTTTGTCTGTGTTTCTGCAAAATTCACAAGTAAGTAGAATTTCATTTTTTTTATTTAAGAAAAGCATCTGTTATGGTTTTGTTTCCTGTGTTTGCACACAACCATTTCTCTTGCTGCTTATATTCAGAAATGCCTTAAAATATCACATTGAGAATAATCCCAGATTCACACGGGCAGTAACGAGTAGAAGTATCCCCCCCTGCTTTCTATCGGGTAATTAGTTTGTATGGTTAAGGTTGTAAGTCATTTCTTTTATCCTACAAATGTCTGAAATCTCAATATGCCATTCTCAAAAGGAAAGCGGATCTGTGGGGGAAACATGTTGGCGCTACCACTCGCAATGCCAGCAACCCGTGTTATGGAACGAGCCATCCAGGGGAGGGGGGAAGGACGGAGTGTCCCTCACCTTTAGGAGGGAGGGTGTTTGCTCCCCGCTGCTGGAGCACAGCCTAGGGATGCCTGGGTTGTGGAATCAGTCAGGGATGGCATTGGGAGGGGAGACACATGGGGCCTTGTGGCACACACACACACACACACACACACACACACACACACACACACTCTCATTGGGCACATTCCCGCGTCTTCACTGCCCAGTGTCTCGGGGAGGGATAGCATATGAGGAGAAGACAGCAGCTGCAACAGGGTTAAGTCACTGCTCTCCACAGGCCCTGCACAGCTGACTGGGCCCTGGACCTCAGCTCTGGATTTTGTTTCTGCTGGGGGTCTCTTCCCTAACCCCAGTGGCTCCACTCTGGGGGTTATGCCAGAGGAGCTCTCTCTCGAGGTCCAGGTTAGTCTGAAGGAAGGTAGATGACTGAAGGCAAGAGGCTCGGGGGGGGGGCTGTCAGTTGGGAAGGAGCATAATGACTATAATTTAAATAATGAAGAAAAAGGGGGGATTATGGAATGTATTCAGTGCCTTATTATCTTCTAGTGTTTTGTGCAGGTGAAGCCTGTGAAAGCATAGAAAAAGTAAAGGATAAAATGAAGAGAAATGGGTTATTCTGATTCGATTGTAGCACTTTAGAAAGCTACAGCTCCCTGGAAAACAAATTAATTTTTTTTGTTTTTATTTAACCAGGTAAACACAATAGACAACGTCCTGCCTATTTTCAGGTGTGACCCAAGAGGTTACACAGGGACCAGACGAAGAAGTTGCATCAGTGGAACAGTAAAAGGATTGACCAGTAAAATACACAGTTAAATAGCAATAGGTAGTGCAATAGTCGAGGCTAGGGAGCATCGCAACATTACAACAGTTCAGCTCAAAGACCAGGGCCTGGATATTCAGAAGGGTTGCACCACGCGCAAGCCACCAATGCGCCCCAGTGTGATATTCAAAGGGTCAAGTTGCGCTGCCCAACTTCCGGTGCGCCAGGCCGCATCGGTATGTGGCGCGGCGCAGAGTGCGGGGCGCACATGGCATATGCACATCCCGATATTTAGCTCTGGGATGCGCGACATGCTGCAACACCTCCGCCTTGGCGCCACTCAGAGGGCGCAAAGTTGTGCCTGGTAAAACCAGGAACAAGTCCTGGTTACCATTGCGGCGAAGCTGCCATATTGCAGGGTGCAACACGCAGCCGCCAGCCATGGGTGACCACCAACCCACCCAGAACACAATCCACATGCTCCCTGCCCAGGGGCGTGCAGCCCCATTGCCCGATCATGGGCATATGTATATTAAATCCCTGGTGGTCCAGTGGACCGCCACCGCCGATCGCGGGCATAGGTAAAGGAAATCCATGGTGGTCTAGTGGACTGCTCTCCATTGCCCAATCACGGGCATAGGTAAACAATATCCCTGGTGGTCCACTGAACTCCCCACTGCCCAAGCTGGTGGAATTAACGAAAGACACCTGTTGGTCCAGTGGTGCCCCACCCCCCACTGAGGTCCCCTGCCACCAAGCACCCCCATCAGCGGCGGTGCGGCACCCCACCAGATACCGCCTGGCTGCCTGCCGATGATTTGCCAAGACAGAAGTTCATATGTTTGTTGGTTCACTGTGGCCAATGGGCATGCAGACCATACTGTACTGCACAGGCTTGATTTGTGAATGAACACGTTCATTCACATATTGGGCCTGTGTAGTACACTATGTTCTGCACGCCCATTGTCCCATGCAGTGGACCAATAGGCGTACAGACCCTACTGTACGCTATCAGTCGGCGGGTGGCCAGTGCTGCCGCCCACCGCTGATGGGTGCTGGGGGACCTCAGTGGGTGGATGGGGAGGGGGGAGTACCACTGGACCACCAGGGTGTCTTTCGGATTCCGCCCGTGATCGTGCACTGGGGGGGGTCCACTGGACCACCAAGGATATGATTTACCTATGTCTGCAATCGGCCAATTGAGAGCGGTCCACTGGACCACCAGGGATTTCCTTTACCTATGCCCACGATCAGGTGATGGTGAGTGGTTCATTGGACCACCAGGGATTTCCTTTACCTATGCCCGCGATCGGGTGATGGAAAGCGGTCCACTGGACCACCAGGGATTTAGTATACATATGCCCTCGATCGGGCAAAGGGGGATCCACAGGTCCACCAGGGAGCTTTTACTGTCCTATTCCTGTGATCGGGTGAATGGGAGCAGAGACCGCCAAGGGTCAGCAGGGTGTGGGTCCCCGACGGCTGCAGCCTGGCAGGGCGCCAGGCGCAAGTTGCCGGGGATCTGCTCACCGCATGCAAATGGGGCCATAATGACATGCAAATGGCCCCATTTGCACCTTGCATGCATACTGGCCTCATTTGCCTGCCCAGTGTTGAATATCGCGGTTGATGCACCTAGCGCAAACCGCACTCTGTTCTGGCGCATCCCGGCTTCTCTTCTGCCACTGCGCTGGCGCAGTGTGTACACCTCTGTGCCATATTCAATGGTTCTGAGCCATGGCACAGCACCATTGAATATCACCTGGTCCATGCCCTGGCGCAGCCCAGTTGCGCTGCGCCCAGGCTTGTGCCCCTGCCTGGTGCAGTCTGAATATCCAGGCCCATGCCATTCTTATCTGTTTATGCTGACTGTAAAGCTACAATCGGATAATTTAAAAAAATTTATTTAAATTTGAAACTGTCATGGAAAAACATGTTGATGTGTTTTGACGCATATCGATATCTATGAATATGCTCAGGCATGTAGCACTGAATGCAAGTTTTATTAAAAAATAGTTTGTAGCCCATATAGTTCAAAAGTTATACCTTATAAAACTTTCATTTCTCTGATTCGGGCTAGGGATGTCATAATATGATAATAGTTGGCATTTAGCAGAAACAGTTGGGGTCTGGCAGAGGTTGTGTGAACCTGCTTTTGCTGAGCAGATGGGAAAAGGATTTTAGTTGCTGGATAAGCTTTAAATTCTTATCAGTCTGTGGATTTTCGGGCAGGAGTGCTGACTTGTTTAATACAGTGTTTGTGTAAGACTTTCCTCCAGAGGAGGCTGCAGTGCTTAGAGGGGCAGACACAGGGCTGATACACTCTTGTGAGAGTCGGGTGTGGGCCCTAATCCCTCCCTCCTCAGAGCACAGCTCATTTATAGGGGAACACCTGCCCTGCAATTGGAGGAAGAGGCTTCAGGTGCAGCTCATGTAGTTCTATTCAATAATGCAGCCACAGGGAAGGGAAAAAGCATAGGTAGGTCTCAAATAGGAGTGCAGCATCCACAATTAATTGCTGAGTAGTGTGATAGTTGGATATTGTGGAGGGTCTTCAGCTGGAATATATCAGGTAAACTTTCTGTTAGAGGCTGGGCTAGGATTAGTTGGTTATTTGGCCTAGAAAAGACTGCTGTGATGATGGGGGAAGGGACCACATATCACTAGAGCAGGTATCTTTGGGAGGGTGGTTGGGTGCACAGGGTGTGGTGCGGCCATGATACTGGACTGGGCTTGGAAGTTTGGGGGATGGCCAGTGTGCTACCAGCTGGCACAGCTACGGAGGAGGTAGAGGGATCCTAAGGCAGCTGGGGCTATGGGGGGGTTGGATTGAGAGGTAGGAGGCAAATGGTCACTCACATGGAAGCCACTAGGTGCTAGGGCCTCCCAGGCTGGGGGAGAAGTGAAGAGGTGCCTCACACAAGGAGGAGGAGGGAAGGGCTGACAGGGGGGTCTAAGGACCCTGGCAGATGGGGCCCAAAAGGTGGAAATTTCCACAGCAGTGGCAAGAGTCTGGGGGTGTCCAAAGGAAACCGAGAGGGGCAGTAGGGACGGGGGTACTGGGGATGGGCTAAGGATTGCAATTATTTTAACCTCTACTTATTGTAGAAGAGGGGTATGGGGGAGGATGATGCTGCTGGTGAAGCTGGGTCAGGGACGGATTGAAAGGGTGAAGTGGGCAAGAGGCAAGGGTGCAATAGAGGGGGGTCCTGGACAGGATGGGGTAAGAGAGGTGGGGGGAGAAGAAAAGGAGGATCAGGGAAACAAGAAGGAGGCTGATGGTATGAAACAGGGGAGCACGACAGGCAGGAAGGTGCAGGACGTAAATGGGATGATAGCGAGCAGAAAGCCAAGTAGGCAAATGGATAGGATGGATGGATTAGTAAGGAGTGGGGAAAGAGATACAGAGAAAGATACTCGGGTGGGGGGGGATAAAGAAGGCCAGGACACGGGTAGAGGAGGTGACCAGGGACAATAGTGAAGGGGCTACCTTCAACACCCAGATTTTTTTTTTAAACTTTATTAATTTTTTCAATGAACATACAGTTCAAATCCTGATGTAGTACATATCGAAATAAGTAGTACATAGCCATTGAGGGCGCCACCCCTCTTAATACAAGCAGTTGTAACATCGTATTTACATCTCTAAGATACATCATAGAGGGTTTACCACATATAACTAAAATCTTTTACTTCCAGTAAGTTGCTGTTTAAATTGGCCCATGAGCAGCATGGTAATACCCCAAGTATATAACATTTAACTATCCCTATTTCTGTCTCCTAAAAAGGAAAATTAGTGAGACCATGCACTTTACTTGCTCAAATAACCAACCTCCTGCGAGGTTGTATCTCCTCTTTACAACTGAAGCCCTTGAATCCTAACAATATTTCTATACCTGCAGTTGTTTTCCTATCATTTGAATTTAAGCGAATTCTTAAATTTCTTAATTATAGAGAATGGATTGGCAACATACTATAGAGGAGCAGGAACAGGTTGGCAACACATCTAATTGTGTAAAACAGCTTTACATATCTGAAGATTCTATGCAACTTCGCATTATTGGAATCCTTTGACAACATCTCTCCTAAACTCTCAAAAATCCCTTCTCCCCTCTTCACACAACACCAAAAAATCACTTTACAAAAACTTTTTAATTGGAGATTAATTCTCCTAACCATTCAAATTGGTTCAGTTTTAGGTAAAGTCTCGAAAGGAGAGAGAGAGAGAGATAAGAGAGCAATATTTACAGTACTGGCCTAATCAGGGGCCCTCAGTAGTCTCAATATCCGAATCTTGATCCGACGATGTCGCCCTGTGACGAGAGGTAGCTGCATGGCGCTGGATCCATTTCTGGGCTTCAGCGGGATCAGTAAATAAAAATATTCGGCCTTGGTGTAGAATCCTCAGTCTTGCAGGGAAGACCATTCCATGTGCAATGTCCGCTTCCTGTAGGAGTGCCCGCATTCCGTCGAACCATTTCCTCCTCTGGCGGGTCGCATAACTCAGGTCGGGGAAAACAGAAATTTGCTGGCCTTTGTGGAGCAAAGGACGTCATTTTCTTCCCAGTGCTAAAATACGATCTCTTGTTCCTGGACCGTCCAAAACCGCCACAATAGCTCTGGGAACCTCAGGTTTATCTTGACGACCTCTGTAGGCAACTCTGTAGGCCTTTTGGATACTAATGCTCCCATTCTGCTGCGATTGCTCCAGTTGTGACTCCAGCCATTCTTTTAAAAACGTGGGCAAATGATCTCCCTCGCATCGCTCAGGCATACCAATAATTCGTATATTTGAGGAGCGTGCTTGATTTTCCAGAGACTCGATTCTGGTTCTTAAGTGAGTATTTTCTTTGATCAGGCCGCCTTCAACACCCAGATTGTGGGAGGTGCGAGGAGCCGGCTGAAGGGAGAATCCGGACGAAGGGATGAGGAGGGGCATGGAAGGAGGGGGAACCCGAGGGATGAACAGGAAGGCAAGGGGGGGTTAGAGTACTGCTATTGGGGGATTCCTTGATCAGAGGCATCCAGTGGGAGGGGCAGGAGGAGGGTAAAACCTGTCTGATCAGAACCAAATGCCACCCAGGCCTTACGGTGCACAAGGCCAAGCATGAGTTGTATTCACTGGCAAGGGAATGCGGGGAGACCCCAGGCATTCTAGTGTACTTGGACACAAACGACATAAATGGTAATAGTGAACTAGAAATTAAGGCAAGGTTCCGGGAGTTGGCCAGGGTATGCCTTTCCATGGGATGTAAGATCCCCTTTTTGGAAATCCTACTGGTGCCAAGGGCTAGTGGGGAAAACAAGATGAAGATTAGGGAGATAAATCAGTGGCTTAGGAGTGGTATGGGGAATTGGGGTATGGCCTGGTGGGGGACTGGGGGCAGACCTGGGAGGATAAGGGGCTGTATGCTAGGGACAGGTTGCAGCTTAATTTGGAGGGGAAGGAAATCCTTAAGCTCAAACTAGCTGGGTTCCTCAGCGAAAGGTGGGGTTTAAACTTGTGAAGGGGGGAGGGATTAAAAAATGGGCAGTGCCAGCAGGTACAATAAATGAGGGACAGGGTCTCCACTCCTCTAGGGGGCTAGGGAGAGATGGAAATGAGTCACCAGGTGGGGGTACAGGAGTTGAGAAATAGGAGCTCAAGGGGGAGAAAGGAGAGGAGGGAAAAGGGGTGGAGAGTGGTCCTAATAAATGCCAGGAGCATAGGAAATAAAATGCCTGAACTCCAGGCGATGCTAGTTGAGGGGGAGGTAGATGTGGCAGCAGTCACTGAGACCTGGGCCACTCAAGGGCACGAGTGGGACCTAAATCTGGAGGGCTACACTATGTTCAGAAAAGATGGGGGGGGGGGAAGTAGGGTGGTGTAGCACTGTTAGTCAGAAATGGCATGGGTATTGGAGGGGTAGAGTAGGCAGAGGGGAATGTGGAGGCTATTTGTGTCACCTTGCTGATGCAGTGGGGTAAGAGAGTAAAGGTCAGAGTGGTATACAGACCACCAGCACTGGCAGAGGTCCTGGAAGAAAGTTTGGTGGCAAATCTCTAGGGACACTGTAGATAGGGAAAGGGAAGGGTAGTGGTAATGGGGGACCTCAACATGCCAGGAACAGGCTGGGGACTATGACGTCACCAGTGGCCAGAGAGCAGAGACTGCTGGATGTCTTCCAGGATGCGTTTCTGACACAACAGGTGGGTGAGCCAAATAGGGAGGCCCAGACACTGGACGTGGTCCTGGCGGACAGTGATCAGATTGGGGGCCTAGAGGGGAGGGACCCATTGACGGGGAGTGATCACGCCACAGACTGGTACTTCCTGGATCGGAGGGGGGAGCCGAACAAGGACGGTAGTAACTGACTTTAGGGGTGCAGACTTCAGCGAGATGGGAAGGATCCTTAAAGATCGTCTGGACAGGATAAGGCCAGATATGGATGCCGACAGCAGGCGGGGGATCATTAGGAGGGGAATACAGGAGGTTACCAGATCCTGCGCAAGGGAAAGGCGTAAGTTCGATAAGGACAGAAAACCCTGCTGGTGGACCCGGGAGGTACAGGAAGTGGTGATGGAAAAGAAGGCAACCTATAGGTGCTTCAGGTGCTCAAGAAGTGAAAGGGATCAGGAGGAATATGAGCTGACAGCCAAGAGAGTCACCAGGGTGGTGAGAGCAGCTAAGGCAAAAAAGGAGCAGTCCTTGGCCAGTGGGATCTGGAGGGGGGACAAGGGGTTCTTTAGATACATGGGGGGAAAAAAGGAAAGTAAGGGGGCAGATCAGCAAGATAAGGATAGGGGACGGTTGGGCACAGGATGCGGGGGAATAGGCATAAGTCCTAAATGAGTACTTTGCCTCAGTTTTTACCAGGGGGGATGGAGGGGCTATGTCTTGCGAGGGGAGCAGGAGTAAACCAGAGCAAGGGGTAGGACCAGTAGAGACCAGGGGCCCATATGGGTCTGGGTAAAGGGAGTGGCCACCACAGACAGGTGGAGGCCCAGCAGTGTAGGGTGAAAAGGGGGAGGACGTGGAGGCTGAAATCCCAGTAGAGGGAGTAAGGGAAGCCCTCAGGTCCCTTCGGATGGAGAAAGCACCTGGGCCAGAGGAGATGCATCCCAAGGTGCTGAGGGAACTGGCGGATGTCCTGGCAGTCCCTCTAGTGGAGCTTTTCAACATCTCTCTGAGGACTGGGGGTTCCCCAAGACTGGAGGGTAGCCCATGTCATGCCGATCCACGAGGGGGGATCAAGCGAGGAGGCAGGAAATTACAGGCCTGTTAGCCTGACATCGGTGGTCGGCAAAGTGTTGGAAGGTATTGTCAAGGGATGGCTAGGGGGGTTACTGGAGCAAACTGGGTACTTGGACAATAGGCAGCATGGCTTTGTCATGGGAAGATCGTGCCAGACAAACCTTGTTGAGTTCTATGACTGGGTGACGAGGGCCCTGGACCAGGGTAGGCCATTGGACGTCCTCTTTCTGGAGTTTAGCAAGGCATTTGATTCGGTACCCCACAGTGGCCTGCTGGCTAAGCTGAAGGAAATGGGATTAGGAAGACAGTTGTTAAGATGGATAGGAAATTGGCTCTCTGAGCATACTCAGAGTGTGGTAGTTGGAGGGTTAGCCTCATCCCCAAGGTGGGTTACTAGTGGGGTTCCCCAGGGGTCAGTGCTGGGGCCACTCCTGTTCAACGCCTATATCTCAGACATCAGGAGGGGATCAGGAGTGAGATGAGCCTCTTTGCAGATGACTCAAAGCTGGGTGCAGTGGTGGATGGGGAGGAGGGGAGGGTGGCCTTGCAGGAGGACCTGGAGCCTCTGGAAAGGTGGTCGGGAAAATGGAAACTAAAATTCAATGTGGGGAAGTGCAAGGTTCTGCACCTGGGAGTCAGAAATCCAGGCCAGGGGTATACCCTGGGAGGAGACATGATTCAAGTCACGGAAGATGAGAGGGACCTGGGGGTAGTGGTAGATGTCAAAATGGACAACTCGGAGACCTGTAGGAGGGCAGCGGCAAGGATAAATAGGATGCTGGGATGCATCGCCAGGGGGGATTACCTCCAGAAAGGTGGAAGTAATCCTTCCACTGTACAACTGCTTGGTTAGGCCACACCTTGAGTATTGTGTACCACATTTAAAGAGGGACATTACATTCCTAGAGAGGGTCCAAAGGAGGGCAACCAAAATGATCTGGGGCCTGGGGGAGAGGACCTATGAGGAGAGGCTCAAGGAGCTCGACATGTACACCCTGGAGGACAGGAGGGACAGTGGGACATGATAGAGGTCTTTAAGTACATGAAAGGGATCAATAAAGGAGGCCCAGTCAGGGTGCTCCAAAGGAAGGCGGTTGGGGCAACGAGGTCACGGGTGTAAGCTGCAAGGGGCAGGCTCAGAGGGGAGCGGAGGAGATGTTATTTCACTGAAAGGGTGGTGGTGCCATGGAATGCACTGCCCCCGGGGAGCTGGTAGAGGCGGAGACTGTGGACGTGTTTAAGAGGGGATGGGACAGGTGCAAGGGGAGGGTAAATCTGACCAGGCCCAATACAGGTGGAACATCTGGGACTGGGGACAGTATAACTGAAGGGGGAGGGGGGACACACCAAAATCGGCCCTCAGTGCAGGTGCTGAAAATCGAGCAGACTCGAGAGACCATTAGGCCTATTCTGCTGGCATTTTTGTATGTTAGTACTGCAGTTATTTGTACAAAAAAGTAGTCTCTTCAGACTCTTATATTGTGTATAATTGGGGTAGAATGGAAAACTGTCTATGAATAAGTAGCTGAGAGGCCTGAAAACTGCAGTATACAATGAATCTTGGTTATAGTATTGGAAATTGCTGGTATCTGTGTATACCATGAAACAGTGATATGACATTCCTAATATGAACTAACTGCTGGAACCATTAGGGGTAGAATCTTCATTTTATTCCCAATAAAAATGTACACAATCCCCATTCCTGCTGCCTCTTACCACCATGTCCAGTGAAGGGGGGGGTGCAGGCAGTAACCTCAGGGGCTTACGCCTGTGTCTGGGACAGCTTAATGGTTCATCTCACCAGGAGCCACCTCCCTGTGAATATTGTACATTCCCCAGTTTGGCTTTTCCCCACACCCTGTAAGCATGGCCCATCCTGGACACGGGCTGTATCAGTCTCTGGGCTACCCCACTGGAGCTGCTCTGGACACGCTGCCTGTGCCCCTTGTGGGAACACCACTTACTGTTGTCGTCTTCCTCTTCAGTCTCCCTGTTGCACAGTGGCAGTGGTGACACATTCACTACTTTCAGGCTGCAGGCGGACTGTTGATCTTGGTTTCTGTTCCTCTCCCCTGTGGCTCGGAGGACAAATGGAGCCACTCTTAGTTGGCCCTAAAAATAGAGTTCATTATCACACCCAAATGTATATGATTTAACCCCAGCCATGCGACCTGGAATAAAGATAATTTATTTAAACTTGAGCAGTTAACTTAATTTACGATTTGCATTAGCAGTTGCAATTGCAGTTTAAATTCTTGTTTCCTTTTCATTAACAGCTCGGGACACAGGGCAACATATGAGAGACAGAGAGAGAGCGAGACAGAGAGAGCGAGACAGAGAGAGAAAGAGAGAGAGAAAGAGAGAGAGAGAGGCGGGAGAGAGAGAGAGAGAGAGAGAGAGAGAGAGAGAGATTATCTAATTAGCCTCCCTCAGTGGGCATATGGCCTTGTATATCACACATACCCATCATATATTTTATGTAATACACGGCAGGTTTTTGTTGCTGAAGAACATTTTGCTGCTTTTACCTGCTGTGTGGGTCCAGGCCAGTTTCTTGGTGAGCCATGGTCGAAGCCAGTTCCAGGTTTGCCTTTTTACTGTGTGGCCCTTTGTATTTCCATAGTGCAGTGGCATTTTGGTAAGGGCCTCTCCTTTGGCTCATTCTTGTTTTTGTAGTGTAGAGTTCCTTTATAAATGGGGTCATGTCCAAGCCAGTCATCCTTTAGATCATTGGTGGGGTCATGGATTGTGGCCGTGTGGCATGTTGGCAGTGGTATGGAGTAGTGTCTGAGATCAGGAGGATGGTTTGTGGTCATGGAGCGGCATGTGTCATTGGGCTCATGAAGCCAGTGGAGTAAGTGGCTTGACAGCAGCAACATGAAAAAGAGATGGAACTTCGAGGGAAAGACGGCTGGTATGTATGTGGGGGTGGGGGTTCTTATGTGTTTCCTGCAGCTGGCATCAAACTTTTTTTTTTTTTTTTTCTTATGTGGAGAGCCTGGGGCAATGGAGAGGGTTTCTACAAACAGGTTTTGGGTGTTTGTGGGGAAGTGTTCCTGGACTGGGGGTCTCCCCATAGAGCCTTCATTGGGAGGTTACAGCTGTACACCTCCAGAGGTATGCATCCTTAATTGGGATATATACAGCTGTAATTGGTAAGGTATACAGGGAAATATACAGTAATGGCTCCTATGGGGGAAAGAGCCAACCAAGTATTACATTTGTGTGTGTGTGTGTGTGTGTGTGTAGATAGGCAGTTTCTGTGGGTGATGGCACTTGATAATCTTGCAACTCCTGCGGAAAGTAAACTTGCATTCAGTAATGGGTGTAGTGTGGGTTGCCAAAAGGCTTCTAAATAAGTCACAACAGTTCTCTTATCTTAATCTTTTTATTTATTGTTTTTCTGTACCCAAACATTTCACCTTATTTATAGATTTTTTTCAAGGGAATTTATTCTGCAGGTTTCTATGTTTTAAAAAGAAAAACATTGCCATTACTTCCAGAAAACATAATGTCACAAAACATTCTGATCTACATGAAATCCTATTTGGAAAATAAGACAAAACTGCACCTTAATGGCGTTTTATTAAATGCTAGTGCATAAGTTTGTAAGTGCTTCTGCTTTCCAGCCTTCAATCATGTGAAAAGAACCACACAAGAGGTATTTGCTTTAAACGGACTTACAAAGATTCCTGTATCGAGTTAAATCGCATTGCGAGACTGCCACCTTAGAAACGTGCCTGTTCTGTCAAGTACACCAAAGTGCTTTGCAGCCTGTGACTTCTTTTACTACAGATTCCTCTCTGACTGTATTCCATGCTAGAGTGTAATCACACTTATTTTACATAAGCACTTTGCTATTAAAGTTGTAGTGCTTCACTCCATATTAATGTCTTATTTTTTTATTTTTTATTATTTTTTTTTACTCTGTTTCTCACCCTGGCTCCTGGTCGGCTATTCTGTCTGCACTTCGTTGTCTCTGGCCACCGTCCAGCCTGCCCCCAGTTCCGATTAGGGCCCTCGCCTTCTTCCCCCACGGCGGGGCACAAGCATTTTATAAGCAGCATTAAGGTGCAGTTTTGTTCTCATTTTCCAAATAGGATTTCATGCAGGTCAGAATGTTTTGTGACAGTATGTTTTCTAGAAGTAATTGTAATTTTTCCTTTTTAAATATAGAAACCTGTAAAAAAAAGTTCCTTGAAAAAGCCTATAAATTTTGTAAAATGTTGGGGTACAGAAAAATAATAAAAATTTGTGCAACAGAACTGTCATGACTTATTCAGAAGCCTTTTTGGCAATCCACAGTACACCTATTACTGAATGCGTGTATTATAGGGACATGGTAGCATCCCCATAGTTAGGGTTGAGTAGGATGTTTAATGCTGATTATACAATGGCAATTAAAATACCCTGCTCTCATTGGTCAGCTGGCACTATCACCCTGTTGTAAAATTCAGCATCACCAACAGGAACAAGTGCCAGCCAGCCGCATCGCACTAACTGCAAAAAAAAAAAATTAAAAATCGGTCCGAGCCGCCATCTTATTTTCCTCGCTAAACGTTCCTACACTCCGCTCTGTCACCAGCCTCTCTCTTCACTGCTGTACCACTTACTCCCTAATTCGTAACAACAAAAACACAAATTTTGCCAGAAAAAGAAGCTTTATATTTCCCTACACACCCTTCTGCCCATACCTTGAACCTAACACAAACCACGATCTCTGATGCAATGCAGTGCTGAAGACACCTCGCTCTCTTCTGTTCTACCCAACACCTGATCATAACACGTTGTAAGCAGCACACACTGCACCAACCCCTGCAGCTAAACAAATAATTAAATACTTTCAACAATGCTCAAGTAGGAGAAGTGTTTCTGAAATAAAACGAGCACTGGGCGTTATAGAATTCCACGACTGAAAACCACAGCCGTGATACTAGGCATGCGCAAAACACAGCATTTCACAAGCTGTCTCCCTCTCTACGGAACAACCTTACAAGAATGGCAGTAGGCAGCAACCAAGAACTATTTTTTATTGCTCAAGAATAAAGTAAAAAAAAAATTTAAAAATACAATAAAAAGAAAAAGTTTTTTGTTGTTTTTTTTAAACCTAAAAAAAGGACAATATTGTGTAATAGCAATAACCCACTCCAGGGTGTTGGTGATGCTGGTTTTACCCACACCTGGCGAGGTTTACTCACTCGGCCTGCGGCCTGTGACTGAACCACTCCAGGCGTGGGTAAACCAGCATCTCATATGTTATTGTAAACCTCAACTTTGCACTTAATAGAGTTCACCCCATTCAGTGGAAAATTGCATGACATTTTGCATGCGCGGTCTGGGGGCAAGTTATCTTTATTTGGAAAGTTTTTTTGATGGTCATGTCCAAATTCCAACATCCGGATGGAGGGGGAGGGAAGCAGGAAATGTTTATTTTTTTTTTTTGTTCTCACCTACAACCCAGATGGTTTGGAATTTTGTTCTGAAATTTTCAGGGTAGGAGAAGCTTGCCCTAGTATGGTGCCTTTTGTTGGGTTGTTGAAAAAACATTATTCCATTCTGAAGTTGCAAGGATTTGAAATTTCAGTTTTTTTTTTTTTTTTTGTAACTTAAATTTTTATTAAAAATAAAATGGTTTTCACACAGGGTACAGGTACAAATTAAATACATATGGATATTCTTCTGATTTCCAGGTCTTAATAATCACTACTACAACATTATTTTTCCCATTTAATTGATTGAGATAAGGATTAAAGTGATTTTCCAACTTAGCTGAGGGTAGCTACCACTCACATATTGTGGTAGCTGCCCTCAGCAATAGTTATTCCAGCCTGGTTTAAATAACAAATTCTGTCCTGTACCTTAGTATTTTCACTCATAATTCTGTATTTTGCAACGCAGCCTGACTGATTCTAAAATCCCTGGTAACTGTGACACGCCCCTGCGCTCAAGCACGTAATGACGAGTGACCAGGGAGAGTGCGGGGGCACACCCATTGAAACGAATGGTGCCGGATTTCTCATTTATTTTTAAGATCAAGAATGGCCACCTAAAGATTAATGAAAGATAAAAATGCCAGAATCACATGGTACCTGGCACTACAGTCATTTAAATATACGGTGATGCACAAATCGGGTAAAGAGAATAGCAATGCTGATTTTCTGTCAAGATATGGATCAGGAGTTGATGGTTCTGAAGGATGAAAAACAAATGTATGGGTTTGAACTTTACTATTTGCTGTACTGTTGTAGAAAAAATGGATAATGCACATGTGCTTAATTCCTGAAAATTAGAAGATAGTGTTAGAGAATTAATAGGAAGTTTTGGAAACCTGTTTAATAAAACAGGTT